>QRFJ01004690.1:46146-83719 GCA_006176705.1 Cocos nucifera | reverse complement strand
ATACGAAGACTCGGATTTCTTGTCCGATATAGATGATCGAAAGTCGACCATCTGGGAGTCTGTTTATGTGCAATGGTGGTGCTGTCAGCTGGAAGTGTTTCAAGCAAATGGTGATAGTAGATTCCATCATGGAAGCAGAATATATCGCTGCATCAGAAGCTGCGAAGGAAACATTCTGGTATAAGAAGTTTGCTGTAGAAATTGGAATAATGCCATCAGATGCCATTCCTCTATACTGCGACAACAATGGCGCCATAGCCCTTGCTAAGGAGCCGAGGTCTCATAAAAAATCCAAGCATATTGAGCGGCGATACCACCTCATCCACGATTACCTCAAAAAGGGTTATGTCGAGGTCAAGAGAGTCAACTCCACAGATAATGTGGCAGACCCACTTACAAAGCCGTTGGGCCAGCAGAAGATCGAAGCCCACCTTGAGAAGATGGGACTTAGACTTGTAGCCAATTGGCTTTAGGACAAGTGGGAGATTGTTAGATATATGTGCCCTAGAAGCCAGAATTGGCTGACACTTGTAATACACTTCTAGGGGCAAAATTATAATTTTGACTAAAATCAATAAATGGATTATTTTCTATCACATATGTGTATTTAGTGTCTGTGATACATCCTTTGAGTTAATGGTAATGATAATTCATATTTTCAAGAGTTGAAAATTTAAGACATGAATAATCATTATTAACTCATAAAATGCTCCCGACCATAGGATCATCACGAGGATGGTGATTGATCCAGAAGGTTGGTGTACAATCGCTTCTCTTTAACAGATGAGTCTTGAGTCTATGGTGTGGAGACACCAGAGCGAGAGTACAGATACTCGTTAGAGAACGAGGGCACTGAGCGTGACCACCTCGAGTAGTCATTAGGGAGTCTACCTTCTCGTCAATGACTGACTCGATGCTGCAGTAGTGTGTCTGGTTCTTTGACCTGAGGTGCATCGACAGTTCACCTTGAGGGTGTTATAGTTTGACTACACCATTACTCGATCTCCTAGCCATTCGGAATCCTGAGGTGTATGTTGGCTATAGCATGTTAATTGTAGGAACTGGATTGCATCAAGATGGAATCTATCTACCTCGGTGGTAGAGGAGCAGCCCTATGATGATCATGAGAATCAAGTCCAGAAGCCCATGGCCATGGTAGAGTGAAATAATAGAAAGAGTTTCTATTTAGATTTTCACATTCGGACTTGAATCGAATGATTACATCATATGACAGAGACTAGGGTTTGACGAGTTCACCTTAACCCTAATCTGATCGGGGCTCAAGATAGAAGAACTTAATCACACAAGGTAGCTGCACCAAGAGGTTCGCATTCAGCTCTGATGGGTTGCCACCATATACTGCTAGGTGTCACTGGTGGATTTTGGGAGCAATTAGAATGATTTAGATGATCGATCATTCTAGCTGTTCGAATCAGAAGAGTTCTGATCCATCGAAAGGAGTTTCGATGATGTCGATGATAGAGATCATGACATATCCCATTACCATACAGAACTGAACCTAACTGGGTCACACAAACAAGGGTTTGAATCTGGTGATCATCAATTGAACTGATCTAGTTCAATTGATCTGAATGAGATTCAATTAGGTTCAAGAAAATCGTGCTAGCACTCGATTGAACCTAACGTTCTTCTTTTACTATCATAAATAAGTTGTCCTGACTGAGCCAAAGGAGTTTGTGCTCAATCAGAGGCCTTCATATGGTCTGACTGGAGGTTGTCCAAGTCAGAAAAGGTTGTCTTATTTTGTAAGACATTACCTGCCATTTTTGGTCACCTGCCATTTCTTGTTCTTTGACTTTGGTCAAAAGTCTACCTTTGACTGGTCAAACATTGACCATTGACACTTTGACTTTTGACCACATGTCATGCACCTATTGGAGAGCTGGTGGGGGCCTGTCCCCCTGCCAGAACCTGGCAAGGAAGAGGGCGCACGCCACCCTTGGCGTGTGCCCAAGTTGGAGGCGCCTAGGAGTCCTTGTTGGACAAGGACTCCATCTCCTTT
This sequence comes from Cocos nucifera, assembly GCA_006176705.1. Classification (NCBI taxonomy): domain Eukaryota; kingdom Viridiplantae; phylum Streptophyta; class Magnoliopsida; order Arecales; family Arecaceae; genus Cocos; species Cocos nucifera. Next base: position 81,696 of record QRFJ01004690.1, on the reverse strand, counting down.
TTGGATTCCAATTAGAGTTCTCCTAAGAACCAACTTTGACTGGTCTTAGGCACCCTCTAAGGAGGAATCCAGGGGACTCTATTCCCACCAATCAGATTTAGATCTGATTTCACAAAGAGTTGTGATTGGTTGGGAAGAAGAGAAGTTGGATCACAGACAGTCTATAAATAAGACCCTGCGCCCAACCCAGATTGTGATTGGAAGTGATTGAAAGGAATCACAATTTCCATGCCCCAAGGCTACCTCTCCCCTCTTCCTCCATGCCAAACCACCTTCTCCCTTCTCCTCTCCACATCCAAAAGGAGTTTTGGATTTTTGGTTGGTGCGATTCAGATCAAAGAAAGGCGACTGAAAGCTAAAAGGCTGCGCTGCTGCAAAGGATGACTGCTGATCTTCAAATGGAGTTTTGAAGATCCTCCAGATCAGATCCAGATCTGATTTTTGGAGGCGTGATAGAGAAGAAGAGGATCTCTAGATCCAGTCTGAGTGGATATTGGTAGAGGCCAGGCACTTGCGTGGCTAGATCTAGAACCTTCCGCTGCATACAGGATCATCAACGGATAATAGGATTACCCATATCAAGGTAAATTAAATTTGATTTAATTTATCTAGATTTTATTTAATTTTTAAAATAATAATAATTAGATCTAAAATATCTTAGATCTGATCTAGATCAAAGAGAAAAATTTTTGAAATATATCTCTTGATCTGGTCAGATCTGAACGAACCTGGTCCGAAAAATCAGGATTTTCCTTCAGCATATTCATTAAATCGGCCAAGGAATTTTGAAGTTTATGCATGTGGTAATTCATGATGAATTGCCCATATGCATCAGTCAAGGATTGCAGAATAATATCATTCTGCAGATCCAAGTCTAACTTCACATCGAGTTTCTCAAGCTCTTCCACGTCCTTGATCATCATCAGACAGTGATCTTGGACTGACTGCCCATCATGCATCTTAGCCTTAAAAAGTCATTTCGTAACTTGATACTTGGTTGCGCGACTCTGTTCACCAAACATCTCCTATAGGTGAGCCAACATTTGGCGAGCAATCCCGATATCTTCATGTTGGCGCTGGAGCTCATCAGACATCGAGCCCAACATGTAATATCTTGCCTTATTACCTTCATCTATCCATTTTTCTAGAGACGCTCTCTATTCAGTGGATGGACGGGCTAGTAAGGTGGGAGGGTCTTGGTCCAATACATGGGTTAACTTCTCGAAATTCAAAATGATTTTATAGTTCCTGAGCCAATCTTTATAATTGGGTCCGGTCAGTCTGTGTGTGTCCAGGATACGTGCTAATGGGTTGGACGCAGACATTTTCCTATAGAGAGTCAAAGATTCTAGTTAGATACTATAATTATGACTTGACCAATTTGTTTAGGATTTTATTTTTAAATAAATTAGCTCCCACTATTTTCTTAGATCCCTACACTCCCTCTGTAGAGATGCAAAAATCTCCATGATTAATGATTTCTAGTGGGTGGTGCGGTCTCACCAACTGACTCATCACCTCACCTAACAGTTATTGATGATGGGTTAGCCAATGAGTGAACAACTCTTGTTCAATGATTCTCTAATCATGGTGCACCCAAACTTGGTCTCTAATTCATGAATCTCACCGTATCCAGAATATTGATCCACTCCTTAGTTAAGTCAGACCCACCATTTGCACAGACTGGATTCCTAATTGAGTCTCTCACCGTATCCAGAATATTGAGCCCAACTCATCCTCCAGCCCATAGCATCCAATGCCTAATAGACATGGTTGCATCTTTTCGATGCAACTGAGCCACTGTATCCAGCCGAGAACAATCAACCCCGTGAAGGGCCTGCACATCTACAATGGTGGAAGACCTCAGACTTAATCTTTTCTTAGAAAGAATTGACTCAGGTCTCATTAAACTAGACTTATCATAGTCATAACAATTATGACTAACCTAGTGGCATGGGTTAGCTCGGAATTATTGACCACCTTAGATCAGAACTGTGTCAACAGATATGGCCAAGTAAGTGAGACCGGTGGAAGAAATATGCCATTAACTCGTACAAGAATGCATTCAGGTCGAGTAGCTTCCAATTAAAAACCAGTCGGTCATATGTGCCAAACTTACCTTAGACACCAAATTGTTGAGCCAGAACCAATTGGGTTAGCCTACAATCCAGACTCTAACCTTTGAGCCTAATTAGGTCTTGCTTGATCGTGACTCGATCTTGACCCAGACTTAATCCTATTAGGCTGGTCAATTTAAGCATTGTTGATCCCATCTAACCAACTCTTGATTCGGTTTGATCAACCGCTTAGACCTAATTGAGCTACCCAAGCCCGAACCCAGTATTATGAATATGTCTTAGATCTAAAATTCTTCAATTTTAGATCTAATTAATATTTCATAATCTTAATTTTTAATTAAGTAGGGTTCATAAATAAAATATGCACAATAAATCCTAGGGTTTCAGGATCTAGGGTTTTGCAGAAAGTAAGTTTTGGATTTCTGATTAAGGACGAACGCGCAGCACCCCTACACATCATAAGAACACCCCATCGGATGGGAGGAGAGGGCCTTTAAACCCTTCTTCATTCTTATGACCGGACGGCCAAGAGGAACGCCTTAATCAGGAACATGCAATACTACAAAACAGTTTTAGATCTATATCATATATCTCATATACAAATTAGATCTAATCATGGCATATTTTGCATACATCTCATGTATCGAATCATGCATATTTTCAGATCTAAATTATCTCATAATAATCTAAAAAATTAGATTTAAATTGATCTAATCAAAATAAATTCTAATCTAGACAATTATGTAGAACTATTCTACAACTAGTCTAGACATGCATCAATCATATCTCATATGATATTTAAAATTAAATAATTTTTATTTTGCTATTTTTTAGATATTATTATAACCATTATAATATCAAAAAATAGTAAATAAATAGATCTAAAATATGATTTAATCAAATTAAATTAAAAACATGCAAGACTATTTCTATAGAACTATTCTATTTTAGAACTAGTCATGCATATTTTCTAATCTTAGATCCAAATCATTTAATTTTAATTTTTTCTAATTTTCAGATCTGATCACATCTCATGTGACATCTAAAATTACTTATTTTTTAATTAAAATAAATTTAAAATTAGATCTAAACACTTTTAGAACCTTGGCTCTGATACCAGTTGAAGGAAAAATCCTGATTTCTCGGACCAGGTTCGTTCAGATCTGATCAGATCAAGAGATATATTTCAAAATTTTTTTTCTTTGATCCAAATCAGATCTAAGATATTTTAGATCTAATTCTTATTATTTTAATAATTAAAATAAAATTTAGATAAATTAAATCAAATTTAATTTACCTTGAAGTGGGTAATCCTATTACCCGTTGATGATCCTGTAAGCAGCGGAAGGTTCTGGATCTAGCCACGCAAGTGCCTGGCCTCTATCGGTATCCACTTGGATTGGATCTGGAGATCCTCTTCTTCTCTATCATGTCTCCAAAAATTAGATCTGGATCTGATCTGGAGGATCTTCAAAACTCCTTTTGAAGATCAGCAGTTGTCCTTTGCAGCAGCGCAGCCTTCTAGCTTTCAGTCGCCTTTTCTCTCATCTGGATTGCACCAACCAAGGTCCAAAACACCTTTTGGACATGGAGAGGAGAGGGAGAAGGTGGGTTTGGCATGGAGGAAGGAGGGAGAGGCAGCCTTGGGGCGTGGGGAATTTCAATTCTCAATGCTTAGAATTGAGTTGGGCGCAGGGTCTTATTTATAGACTAAGCTGTGATCCAACTCCTCTTCTTCCCAACCAATCACAACCCTTTGTGAAATCAGATCTAAATCTGATTGGTGGGAATAGAGTCCCTTGGATTCCTCCTTAGAGGGTGCCTAAGACCAGTCAAAGTTGGTTCTTAGGAGAACTCTAATCGGAATCCAAAAAGGAGATGGAGTCCCTGTCCAACAGGGACTCCTGGGCGCCTCCAGCTTGGGCACACGCCAAGGGTGGCATGTGCCCTCCTCCTTGCCTAGGTTCTGGCAGGGGGACAGGCCCCCACCAGCTCTCCAATAGGTGCGTGACACATGGACAAAAGTCAAAGTGTCAATGGTCAACATTTGACCAGTCAAAGGTCAACTTTTGACCAAAGTCAAAGGACGAGAAATGGCAGGTGACCAAAAATGGCAGGTAATGTCTTACAAAATAAGACAACCTTTTTCTGACTTGGACAAGCTCCAGTCAGACAAAGTGAAGGCCTCTAAATGAGCACAAACTCCTTTGGCTCAGTCAGGACAACTTATTTATGATAGTAAAAGAAGAACGTTAGGTTCAATCGAGTGCTAGCACGATTTTCTTGAACCTAATTGAATCTCATTCAGATCAATTGAACTGGATCAGTTCAATTGATGATCACCAGATTCAAACCCTTGTTTGTGTGACCCAGTTAGGTTCAGTTCTATATGGTAATGGGATATGTCATGATCTCTATCATCGACATCATCGAAACTCCTTTCGATGGATCAGAACTCTTCTGATTCGAACAGCTAGAATGATCGATCATCTAAATCATTCTAATTGCTCCCAAAATCCACCAGTGACACCTAGCAGTATATGGTGGCAACCCATCAGAGCTGAATGCGAACCTCTTGGTGCAGCTACCTGTGTGATTAAGTTCTTCTATCTTGAGCCCCGATCAGATTAGGGTTAAGGTGAACTCGTCAAACCCTAGTCTCTGTCATATGATGTAATCATTCGATTTCAAGTCCAATGTGAAAATCTAAATAGAAACTCTTTCTATTATTTCACTCTGCCATGGCCATGGACTTCTGGACTTGATTCTCATGATCATCATAGGGCTGCTCCTCTACCACCGAGGTAGATAGATTCCATCTTGATGCTATCCAGTTCCTACAATGAACATGCTATAGCCAACATACACCTCAGGGTTCCGTATGGCTAGGAGACCGAGTAATGGTGTAGTCAAACTATAACACCCTCAAGGTGAACTACCGATGCATCTCAGGTCAAAGAACCAGACACACTACTGCAGCATCGAGTCAGTCATTGACGAGAAGGTAGACTCCCTAATGACTACTCGAGGTGGTCACGCTCAGTGCCCTCATTCTCTAACGAGTACCTATACTCTTGCTCCGGTGTCTCCACACCGTAGACTCAAGACTCATCTACTAAAAAGAAGCGATTGTACACCAACCTTTCGGATCAATCACCATCCTCGTGATGATCCTATGGTCGGGAGCATTTTATGAGTTAATAATGATTATTCATGTCTTAAATTTTCAACTCTTGAAAATATGAATTATCATTACCATTAACTCAAAGGATGTATCACAGACACTAAATACACATATATGATAGAAAATAATCCATTTTATTGATTATAGTCAAAATTACAATTTTGCCCCTAGAAATGTATTACAAGTGTTAGCCAATTTTGACTTCTAGGGCACATATATCTAACAAATTTCTCCTTCAAAAATTATAGCATCACCATAAAAGGACTTTGGGAGTGATGTTTGTAGCCTCAAACTTCATGCTTTCTTGATCAATGTCCGATTTATTGTCTCTACGACACCATTCTGCTAGGGAGTCATCTTCACCATGTAATGATGTTTGATGCCATTTTTCTCGTAGTACCTTCTGAACTCGAGGCTAGTATACTTTCCTCCATTGTCTGACCTCAGACACTTCACCTATCTTCTTGACTCCTTCTATGGTTTAGCTATTTAGGCTTTGAGCCTGGCAAATACCTCTAATTTTTCTCTAATCAGATAAATCCACACCTTCTTTGAGAAATCATCAATGAAAGTGATAAAGTATTTTTCCCCACCTCTAGCAGATACAGGAGCTAGTCCCCACACATCTGAGTGTACTAAATCCAACACTTTCTTGCTGCACTTGGTACTTCTGGCAAACTTCATCGTACGCTGTTTGCCAAAAATACATGGCTCACAAAAATTTGTGCCCTCCTTCTTTAGGGCTAGGATCATACCTCTTCTGCTTAGTTTAGTGAGCCCATGGTCACTCATATGATCCATCCGATAGTGCCATAGCTGATATAAAATCTACTCCTCTTGTGCCGCTGCTAGCACATCTATACTATCATTTACCACCGAGCCTTTCATTCTGTAAAGATTGTTGCTCGATTTTCTACCTCTCATCACCACCAAAGCTTTCTTGGAAATTTTCAGACATCCACACCCAGCCTAGCAACTAAAAGCATAACCCTGCTCCTCCAAGTAGTCCAAAGAAATCAAATTCTTTTTCAACTTTGGTATATGCTTGACATTTGATAATGTACGAATGATCCCATCGTACATCCTCACTCTGATAGAGCCAATTCCAGCTACTTTGCAAGGGTGATCATCTCTAAGGCTAACACTTTCACCATCGGCCTTTTGGTAAGTAGCAAACCACTCCCAATGAGAAGTTTAGTGGTGCGAGCATGCTGAATCAAATTTTGGTATAGTATTGTACTCTGTGGATCCATCTGATATAACTAGTAGATCTTCTCCACTGCTTACAGAAGCTGTATCATCTTCCTTGCTGGCCTTTTCTTTTTTTGATCTCAAAATGGGATAATCTCTCCTCAGGTGTTCAGGCTGATGATATTTATAATATTTCAATGTCATCTTCCTCTGATCGTGAGACTTTGACCTGTCCTTATATTTTTCTCTTGTCTTCTCCTTTGATCTTTCCTGTCTTTCATTCACAGTCAAGATCTCAGACTTAGGATCTTCCTTGCAGATCTTTTTTCTTTGCTCATTTGATCTGAGCACACCAACAACCTCTTCATAGTTTAGGATCTTCTTTCCATAAACTAAAGTTGTTATGAGACCATCATACGAACTTAGAAGAGAATATAATAGCAGCAATGCCCAATCCTCCTCGTCGATCTTCACATTCAAACTCATCACCTTAGAACACATCTGATTGAACCTTTGGATATGTGCAACAAGATTCCTGCCTTTGGGCATCCTTAGACTATATAGCTATTTCTTCAACCATAGCTTATTCGTCATGTTCTTCCCCATGTATGTATTCTCCAGTCTCTCCCAGAGCTCCTTTGCCATAGTTTTTATATAAATCATTGGCAAAACCTGATTGGCCAAGCACATTCGGATTGTGCTAAAAGTAATTTTCTCCAACTCTTTTCAATCATCAGCACTGATCTTTTTCGGCCTTTCTTTTGTCAAGACCTTGTAGATCCTCTACTGAACCAACAAGTCTTTTACTCTTTGCTGCCATATGGTAAAGTTTTTCTTTCCATCAAACTTCTCAAAATCCACCTTAAATCCACTTGATCCCATGACTTTAAATAAGTCAAGAACAGATCCCTAACATCCTTCACGATCATACATACCAGCAAAATTATCCTTCAAAGAAGATCCAACTAGCCCTAGATTCTCTTTCCAAACTTTTGTATCACCATTCCTTCGTGTAAACAATCTCCACCTCAATCTAGAGACAACCATGAAGCAAACTAGAAGTTTTAGGATAAAACCTGATACAACGATCCTGGATGTAGTAAACCCTAGGTGTCTTCCTTCCACGCAATACCACTCTAATACCAATTATCGAGAATATGTGCTCTTCCCACATGAATCGACATGGCTATTGGTGATTAGCCAAGCAATAAGAAAGAACCTCTCAGAGATTAATGCAGAAGCATGATCAAACAATTCAAGGAATAGAGAATAATAGAAGAAGAGATTTTTGAAAGAAAAGAGCTTTTATTAAGTATATCTCAGCCTCATTACAACCTTGACCTATTTTTAGTATATATCCTTTACAAAGGATCAAGTCCAAGCTCAAAGAAAAACTTTCCAAATCTAAATAATCCATGTACACAAAATAATAATCCATGAAAACTGAGTTGGACCAGTTTCAGACTGAGCTGGCTAACCTACAATTGGTTTGGCTCAGTCCCAGACTAAGCCGACCTAATTGTGTATTGTGCCAATAGTCCAAAAATACTACTTTCTATTTAGATTTTCTCCTGAGACCTAGCCAACCCAGTCCTGAACTGAGCTAACCCAATTTTCGACTTAGCCGGCTCAGTCTCAAGATGAGCTAACCCAGTTTCTAAACTTTACTAGGAGAGCTGATATCTCTTTTGGCTCGCTTCCATCTTTTCATGACCTATCTTTTCATGTTTCCAAGACTTGGGAGTGTCACTTTTGAGCTCACAAATAGATATTTTATTTTCAAGTACTTAGATCATGCAAAGTTTTGAAAAATTTTAATATTTAAGTATCTTATAGGAGAATGCCAAAAATTAGTTTTATATGTATGTTCAGTAATTTAAAAATATTCACATCTAATTAAGCATCTTTTAATTTAAGTTTATTAATTACAAAATTGATATGGGGAAGCTATTATATCATGTTGAATTCCAAGATAATTTCAATTCATATCACAACATGATACTTAGAGAAGAGCATATTGAAGTTATAAAATCTAAATATTCATCTCATTTCAAACATCAAAATCAATCACACTAAAATTATTTCAAGCAAATAAGCAATAGAATCAACCAATCAAATAGGCATTGATGGTATGATGTAAGAAAAGTTTAGATTATACCAAGCATCATCATCCATCTCCTTTCATTTCCAAAGCATCCATCCATAAAAATTTGCTCCTTTCACTTCATTGGATGCTTGAAGTACCTGCAAAAATCACTTTCTAGTTTTTGGTACCCAAACCATCTGGGGTCCATTGAGGTTAGAGGACATGATTCCTTTTGAAATCTAAATCTATTTAATTAAAGTGTAGCCAATTCTCATAGTATTATGTTCTGAAGTTTTATGGCTTACTGTATTACATTTGAAACACGTAATTGAATAATTTTTAGATGAAGCTTTGCTAAATATGTTCTTTACAAATTTTTACTTTCTTAAAGGATTATACCCAATTCTTACTTTTATTGAAAATAGTCTTTTGATTGTTCAATATTGTTTGAAGCTTTTGAGATCCATAAGTGAACTTTACTACCATGGACTTCAAATTTTCAATCTCCTTTGTTAATTTTATATTTTCTTTCAAAAAAGATTTTTTTTCTTTTAGCAAATTTTTTTTTTCAACTAATGATTTTTCAAATTTAAGAAATGCATCTTTTTCTTTAGCTAAAGCATTCTTTTCTTTCAAAATATCTTCTTTTTCAATCAATAGTTTACTCTTTTCATCAACTAAAAGAAGATTTGATTTTCTTAATTCTTTATTTTTTAGCCCTATCATTTTATATTCATTCATAAGATTATTGAAAGCTTGAAATAACCCATCAAAAGTAAAATCGAAAGAATTTTCAAGATTTACCTCATTATCATTGGCCATGAGGCAAGGATTTGTAATTCTTTCTTCCTCTTTCTCATTTCTCTTTTCTTTACTTTGTTCCCCCATAATCAATGCTTTTTTTTTGTTTGTTTCTTCTTCTTTTTCTTCTTTTCATCCTCATGAGTCATGATGCATATGTTGGGGTAAGCTTACTTATCCTCTTGGAAGCTTGGTTCTTCTTTTCAATTGGCTCCCTTAAAAGTCATTTTCAATTTCTCCAATACTTGTTTTTCAGAAATACAAGAAGAAATTAGATTGAACTCATTTATATCTAATGAACAATAAAGTATATTTAAGGCCTTAGTATTTAATTATATTATTTCTTTGGCATGCTCTTTTAATACTTTAGGGGTGTGTGACCTATCAACTATGATCCTCCATAGACCATAGTCATGTGCTTGTATAAAAATTTTCATCCTAAGTTTTCAATAGGTATAATTTAAGCCATTAAAAAGTGAAGGTCTATCAATAGAATAGCCTTCACTAAATAAACAATCCACTTAGATCACCTAGATCTTTAGCTCTTGACAGTTAGGTCAAAAACTAATAATAGAGCACCTACTCTGATACCACTTGTTGCCTAGGTATGACCACCCAAGAGGAAGGGGTGAATTGGATTTAAAATTTTTTTGACCAAATTATACTCTAAAATAAATATGTGCTTCTAATTAAGAAAAATTTGAATGCTTATGGTGAATGACCAATGTGTAGTAGCGGAATTAAAAGCAACTAACTAATGTGAGTATATAAAGAAAATAAGGAAAGCAAGAAAAGCAAGATGAAAAAATAAATATACAAAGATTTTATAGTGATTCGGTGTAATTCTGCACTTACGTCTGTTAGATATATGTGCCCTAGAAGCCAGAATTGGTTGACACTTATAATATACTTCTAGGGGCAAAATTATAATTTTGATTATAAATAATAAAATAAATTATTTTCTATCACATATGTGTATTTAGTGTCTGTGATACATTCCTTGAGTTAATGGTAATGATAATTCTTATTTTCAAGAGTTTAAAATTTAAGACATGAATTTTTATTTATTAACTCATAAAAGGCTCCTCATCGTACGATTGTCATGAGGATGATGATTGATCCGAAAGATTAGAGTACAATCACTTCTTTATAGTAGATGAGTCTTGAGTCTATGGTATAGAGACATCGGAGCGAGAGTATAGATACTTGTTAGAGAATAAGATCGCTAAGAGTAACCACCTCGAGTAGTCATAAGGAAGTCTACTTTCTCGTCGATGACTGACTCGAAGCAGCAGTGGTGTGTCGGGTTCTTTGATCTGAGGTGCATCGGTAGTTCACCTTAAGGGTGTTATAGTTTGACTACACCATGACTCAGTCTCCTAGCCATTTAGAATCCTAAGGTGTACGTTGGCTATAGCATGTTCATTGTAGGAATTGGATTGCACCAAGATGGAATCTATCTATCTCGGAGGATGAGGAGTAGCCCTATGATGATCATGAGAATCAAGTCCATAATCCCATGGCCAAGGTAGAGAGTGAAATAATAGAAAGAGTTTCTATTAAGGTTTTCACATCGGACTTGAATCAAATGATTAAATCATATGATAGGAATTAGGGTTTGATGAGTTCACCTTAACCCTAATCTGATTAGGGCTCAAGATAGAAGAACTTAATCATACAAGTAGCTGCACCAAAAGGTTCATTTTTCAGTTTTGATGGGTTGCCACCATATACTGCAAGGTGTCTCTGGTTAATTTTGGAAGCAATTAGAATGATTTAGATGATCGATCATTCTAATTGTCTGAACCAAAAGAGTTCTGATCCAACGAAAGGAGTTTTGATGATGTCGATGATGGAGATCATGAGATATCCCATTACCATATAGAACTGAACCTAACTAGATCATACAAATAAGGGTTTGGATCTGAATATCATCAATTGGACTAATCCAGTTTAATTGATTTGAATTAGATTGAATTAGGTTCAAGGAAATCATGCAAGTACATGATTGAGCCTAACATTCTCCTTTTTCTACCATTAAAAGTTGTCTCGACTAAGCCAAATGTGTTTGTGCTCACTCAGGTACCTTTACTTGGTCTGACTGGAGCTTGTCCAGGTCAGAAAAGGATTATCTTAATTTATGAGATAAATTTAAGACAACACCTACCATTTTTTGTCATCTGCTAATTTTTTTCTTTGACTTTGGTCAAATGTTGACCTTTGATCCTTGGACATCTGCCCATGTGTCATGCACCCATAGGAGAGACATATTGACCAAGTCCATCTACCATTTGGTAGGTAGATGAAGGGTGCATGCCTAGGATGGAGTGCACCCCATGTGGATAAACACTGGAGTCCCATACGGATGGGACTCCAAGTTGCTTCTTGGATTCAAACTAGGTGACCCTTATCTATAGACTTTGACCAGTCTAAGGTGCCATCTAAGGATGAATCTATGGAGAACTCATCTGATTAGATCAGATAATGTCATTCCACCAATCAGATTTAGATCTGATTATATGAAGCAACGTGATTGGCTGAGATGATGTAGCACTGCATGGCATAGTAGGGTCTATAAATAAACCCTGTCTGCCCCCAAACTTAAGAAGAGTTCCTCTTAGCCCATGCCCGAAGGCTGCCCCTCTCCCTCCTCCATGCCATCTTCTGACCCTCTCTCTCCTCTCCATGCCCAAGAAAGTTGGGCTTCAGTTTGGTGCGATCCAGGCAAAAAATGGCTAATGAGAAAGGAAGAAGGCAGCACTGCTGCAGAAATGACTGCTGATCTTTGAAAGGAGTTTTGAAGATCCTCCAAATCAGATCCAAATCTAATTTTTGGAGATGTGATAAAGAAGAAGAAGATCTCTAGATCTACCCTGAGTGGATACCGATAGAGGCCAGGCACTTGCGTGGCTAGATCCAGAACCTCAGGCAATTAGCATGATCATCAAAGGGTAATCGTATTACCCAAATCAAGGTAACATTAATTTAGATTTAATTTAATTTAATTCTTTTATTTATCATATTATAAAATTAAATCTAAAAAATGTTAGATCTAATTTAGATCTAAGAGAAAATTTTTGAAATATATCTCTTGATCGATCAATCAGATTTGAACGAACCTGGATCCGAAAAATCAGGATTTCTCCTTCAACTGGTATCAGAGTAGATTGTCTAAAATTTATTTAGATCTGATTTTAAATTTATTTCTAATAAATTAATAATTTTAGATGTCACATGAGATGTGATTAGATCTAAAATTAAAAAATTAGAAAATTAAAATTAATCAATCTAGATCTAAGATTATGAAGATATGCATGACTAGTTCTAGGAATAGAATAGTTCTGTGTAGTCTAGTCTAATGCATGTATTTTTATTTAATTAATTAAATCATATTTTAAGATCTATTTATTTACTATTTTTTGATATTATAAATATTATAATAACATCTAAAATTAATAGCAAATAAAATTATTTAATTTTAATTAGTTCATATGAGATATGATTGATGCATGTCTAGACTAGTTGTAGAATAGTTCTACAAAAGTTGTCTAGATTAGAATTTTATTTTGATGTAAGATCAAATTTAAATCTAATTTTTTAGATTGATTATGAGATAATTTAGATCTAAAAAATATGCATGATATGATACATGAGATGTATGCAAAATATGCCATGATTAGATCAATTTTTATATGAGATATATGATATAGATCTAAAATTAGTTTTGTAGATTAGTTGTATTTCTGATTAAGGCATTCCTCTTGGCCGTCTGGTCATAAGAATGAAGAAGGATTTAAAGATCCTCTCTCTTCCCATTCGATGGGGTGTTCTTATGATGTGTAGGGGTGCTGCGCTGTTCGTCCTTAATCAGAAATTCCAAAACTTACTTTCTGCAAAACCCTAGATCCTGAAACCCTAGGATTTATTGTGCATATTTTTGTTTATGAACCCTACTTAATTAAGAATTAAGATTATGAAATATTAATTAGGTCTAAAATTGAGAATTTCAGATCTAAGACATATTCATAATACTGGGTTCGGGCTTGGGTAGCTCAATTAGGTCTAAGCGGTTGATCAAACCGAATCAAGAGTTGGTTAGATGGGATCAACAATGCTTAAATTGACCAGCCTAATAGGATTAAGTCTGGGTCAATCGATCGAGTCACGATCAAGCAAGACCTAATTAGGCTCAGAGGTTAGAGTCTGGATTGTAGGCTAACCCAATTGGTTCTGGCTCAACAATTTGGTGTCTAAGGTAAGTTTGGCACATACGATCGACTGGATTTTTAATTGGAGAGCTACTCGACCTGAATGCATTCTTGTACGAGTTAATGGCATATCCCTTCCACCGGTCTCACTTACCTGGCCATATCTGTTGACACAGTTCTGATCTGAGGTGGTCAATAATCCGAGCTAACCCATGCCACTAGGTTAGTCATAATTGTTATGACTATGACAAGTCTAGTTTAATGAGACCTGAATCAATTCTCCCTAAGAAAAGATTAAGTCTGAGGTCTTCCACCATTGTAGATGTGCGGGCCCTTCCCGGGGTTGATTGTTCTCGACTGGATACAGTGGCTCAGTTGCACCAGAAAGATGCAACCATGTCTATTAGGCATTGGATGCTATGGGCTGGAGGATGAGTTGGGCTCAATATTTTGGATACGGTGAGAGACTCAATTAGGAATCCAGTCTATGCAAATGGTGGGTCTGACTTAACTAAGGAGTGGATCAATATTTCGGATATGGTGAGATTCATGAATTAGAGACCAAGTTTGGGTGCACCATGATTAGAGAATCATTGAACAAGAGTTGTTCACTCATTGGCTAACCCATCACCAATAACTGTTAGGTGAGGTGATGAGTCAGTTGGTGAGACCGCACCACCCACTAGAAATCATTAATCGTGGAGATTTTTGCATCTCTACAGAGGGAGTGTAGGGATCCGAGAAAATAGTGGGAGCTAATTTGTTTAAAAATAAAATCTCTAAACAAATTGGTCAAGTCATAATTACAAGTATCTAACTAGAATCTTTGACTCTCTACAGGAAAATGTCTGCGTCCAACCCATTAGCACGTATCCTGGACACACATAGACTGACCGGACCCAATTATAAAGATTGGCTCAGGAACTACAAAATCATTTTGGGTTTTCGAGAAGTTAACCCATGTATTGGACCAGGACCCTCCCACCTTACCAGCCCGTCCATCCACTGAACAGAGAGCGTCTCTGGAAAAATGGATAGACGAAGATAATAAGGCCAGATATTACATGTTGGGCTCGATGTCTGATGAGCTCCAGCGCCAACATGAAGATATCGGGACTGCTCGCCAAATGTTGGCTCACCTATGCAGGAGATGTTTGGTGAACAGAGTCGCGCAGCCAAAGTATCAAGTCACGAAATGACTTTTTAAGGCTAAGATGCGTGATGGGCAGTCAGTCCAAGATCACTGTCTGATGATGATCAAGGACATGGAAGAGCTTGAGAAGCTCGGTGTGAAGTTAGACTTGGATCTGCAGAACGATGTTATTCTGCAATCCTTGACTGATGCATATGGGCAATTCATCATGAATTACCACATGCATAAACTTCAAAATTCCTTGGCCGAATTAATGAACATGCTGGTTCACCGCTGAGCTTTCTATGAAAGGTTCTAAAGGCTCAGTTCTTGCTATGGAATGGACTTCTTCCAAAAGAAAGTCTTATGGAAAGAAAAAGAAGTCTACGAAAAAGCAAAAGGTGGAAGGAGAAAGAAGAAGAAGGCAGAGCCGAAGAAAAAGGCCGATGTCAAAGGAAAGTGTTTCCATTGCAACAATAGCGATGGCCATTGGAAGCGGAACTGCCCTACTTACCTGGCCACCCTGAAGAACAAGAAGGAAGGTCCTTCTGGAGGTATGCTCATTATTGAGTCTAACCTTATGATTTCTTCTGCATCCAGTTGGGTGCTTGACTCTGGTTCTAGTGCTCATCTGTGCACTTCCATGCAGGGTCTTGAGGATAGCAGGAGGCTGAGGGATGGAGACATGATCCTATGCATCGGTAATGGAGCAAGAGTTGCTGCAGTAGCCAGTGGTGGGAACATACCCTCTTCGATTACCATCTGGTTTAGACTTAGTTTTGAAAGACTGTTATTATGTGCCTGCAGCTAGCAGGAATTTGATTTCTGTTTCATGCTTAGCACTAGAAGGCTATGTGATTACCTTCTTTAAGGACCATTGTAACATTCTTTATGAAAGAAATAAAATTGCAAATGGTTTCCTTATTAATGGTCTTTATCAGCTACATATTGATGTATCTATTCTAACTATCGAGCAAAACGTGAATGCCAAACGACCTAGGGATAGTCCAAATGATAGATATCTATGGCACCTGAGATTAGGTCATATAGCAGAAGATAGGATCAACAAATTGGAGAAAAATGGGCTATTGAGTCCATTGACTTTCGAGTCATATCCAACTTGTGAATCTTGTCTTCAAGGCAAAATGACTAAACTCCCTTTTGTTAGGACATGGGGAAAGGGCCACAGATCTCCTTGCCCTAGTACATACTGATGTGTGCGGCCCATTTGATGTGCCGGCTAGAGGCAATTTTGTCTACTTCATTACCTTTACCGATGATCTGTCTAGGTATGGGTATGTGTATCTTATGAGACACAAGTCTGAAGCTTTTGAAAAGTTCAAAGAATTCAGACATGAAGTAGAGAAAAACAAACTGGAAAAACCCATTAAGGTTCTTCGATCAGATCGAGGAGGTGAATACCTTAGCCGGGAATTCCTAGACTATCTTAAGGAAAAATGGCATAGTCTCTCAATGGACTCCACCAGGAACACCTCAACTCAACGGAAGTTTCAGAATGGAGAAATCGGACCCTATTGGATATGGTCCGATCCATGATGAGCTTCACAGACCTCCCTGATTTTCTTTGGGGACACTCATTGTTAACTTCAATTTATCTACTGAATAGGGTTCCCTCTAAAACCGTTCCTACCACACCGTATGAGATATGGCACGGTAAGAAACCAAGTCTGAGTCATCTCAGAATTTGGGGTTGTCCGGCTCATGTCAAAAGACAACAAGCGGACAAGTTAGAGTTTAGGTCCTTCAGAGCTCGATTCATAGGATATCCTAAAGAGTCATTAGGATACTATTTCTACATTCCAGAAGACCACAATGTGATTGTGAGTCGACATGCCATCTTTCTTGAAAAATAGTTTATTCAAGATAGCGGCATTGGAAAGCAGATTAAGCTTGATGAGAAAGTCTCACAAGTACAACGAGCTAAGGACCAATTGGAACCAAATCAGGTTGAGCCAATAAGAACACTACCTCCTCCACCTCGTAGATCGGAAAGAGTTTTCCCATCCCCTGAAAGATACTTAGGTATTATTTCAGAGGAAAGTAGAGGAAATGTTCCTCGTAGGTAATGGTGCTCATGGTGATGATCCCAAAACCTACAACGAGGCGATATCAGATATCGACTCCGAGAAATGGCTAGAGGCAATGCAGTCAGAAATTGACTCGATGCACTCAAACCAAGTCTGGACCTTGGTAGATCCACCAGAAGGTATAGTACCTATTGGGTGTAAATGGATCTTCAAGAGAAAGATTGGTGCAGATGGGAATGTGGAGACATTCAAGGCTAGACTAGTGGCAAAAGGTTATAGTCAACGCGAAGGCATTGACTATCAGGATACCTTTTCTCCAGTGGCTATGCTAAAATCCATCCGCACATTGCTTGCCATTGCAGCCTATTTCGATTATGAAATATGGCAAATGGACGTGAAAACGGCATTCTTAAATGGATATCTTGAGGAAGATATCTATATGGAACAGCCGCTAGGTTTCACATCCAGTGATACTGATCACAAGGTTTGCAAGCTGCAAAGGTCCATATATGGACTTAAGCAAGCATCTCGGAGCTGGAACACTCATTTCAATGATGTGATCAAAATGTTTGGTTTCATCAAAAATGAAGAGGAACCGTGTGTCTTCAAAAAGGTCAGTGGGAGCGCTGTTGTCTTCCTCGTATTGTACGTGGATGACATCCTCCTTATTGGGAATGATATTTCCCATGTTGACGACAGTCAAAATATGGTTGTCCAAGGAATTCTCCATGAAAGACCTAGGTGAAGCATCCTTTATTCTAGGAATTAAGGTCTATAGGGATAGACCGAATAGGATGCTAGGACTTTCACAGAAGATGTACATAGAGGAAGTACTAAAGAGGTTTAGTATGGAAAACTCTAAGAGGGGATTAATACCCTTCAGACATGGTATTCATCTTTCCAAGAAGATGTGCCCTAGCACACCTGAGGAAATAGAATGCATGAGCAAGATCCCTTATGCTTCTGCAATAGGGAGCCTCATGTATGCCATGCTATGTACACGACCTGATATAGCCCATGCTGTGAGTGTCACAAGCAGATATCAGTCAAATCCAGGTGAAGAACACTGGACTTCTGTGAAATGTATCCTTAAGTACTTGAGAAGAACTAAGGATATGATGTTGGTCTTTGGTAATGGAGAACTCCAAGTCCAGGGATACACAGACTCGGATTTCATGTCCGATATAGATGATCGAAAGTCGACATCTGGGAGTCTGTTTGTGTGCAATGGTGGTGCTGTCAGCTGAAAAGAGTTCCAAGCAAACCATGATAGCAGATTCCACCATGGAAGCAGAATATATCGCTGCATCAGAGGCTGCGAAGGAAAGCATTCTGGTATAAGAAGTTTGCTGCAGAAATTGGAGTAATGCCATCAGATGCCATTCCTCTATACTGCGACAACAATGGCGCCATAGCCCTTGCTAAGGAGCCGAGGTCTCACCAGAAATCCAAGCACATTGAGCGGCGATACCACCTCATCCGCGATTACCTCGAGAAGGGATTATGTCGAGGTCAAGAGAGTCAACTCCACAGATAATGTGGCAGACCCACTTACAAAGCCGTTGGGCCAGCAGAAGTTCGAAGCCCACCTTGAGAAGATGGGACTTAGACTTGTAGCCAATTGGCTTTAGGACAAGTGGGAGATTGTTAGATATATGTGCCCTAGAAGTCAGAATTGGCTGACACTTGTAATACACTTCTAGGGGCAAAATTGTAATTTTGACTAAAATCAATAAAATGGGTTATTTTCTATCACATATGTGTATTTAGTGTCTGTGATACATCCTTTGAGTTAATGGTAATGATAATTCATATTTTCAAGAGTTGAAAATTTAAGACATGAATAATCATTATTAACTCATAAAATGCTCCCGACCATAGGATCATCACGAGGATGGTGATTGATCCAGAAGGTTGGTGTACAATCGCTTCTCTTTAACAGATGAGTCTTGAGTCTACGGTGTGGAGACACCGAAGCGAGAGTACAGGTACTCGTTAGAGAACGAGGGCACTGAGCGTGACCACCTCGAGTAGTCATTAGGGAGTCTACCTTCTCGTCAATGACTGACTCGATGCTGCAGTAGTGTGTCTGGTTCTTTGACCTGAGGTGCATCGGCAGTTCACCTTGAGGGTGTTATAGTTTGACTACACCATTACTCGGTCTCCTAGCCATATGGAACCCTGAGGTGTATGTTGGCTATAGCATGTTCATTGTAGGAACTGGATGGCATCAAGATGGAATCTATCTACCTCGGTGGTAGAGGAGCAGCCCTATGATAATCATGAGAATCAAGTCCAGAAATCCATGGCCATGGTAGAGTGAAATAATAGAAAGTTTCTATTTAGATTTTCACATCGGACTCGAATCGAATGATTACATCATATGACAGAGACTAGGGTTTGACGAGTTCACCTTAACCCTAATCTGATCGGGGCTCAAGATAGAAGAACTTAATCACACAGGTAGCTGCACCAAGAGGTTCGCATTCAGCTCTGATGGGTTGCCACCATATACTGCTAGGTGTCACTGGTGGATTTTGGGAGCAATTAGAATGATTTAGATGATCGATCATTCTAGCTGTTCGAATCAGAAGAGTTCTGATCCATCGAAAGGAGTTTCGATGATGTCGATGATAGAGATCATGACATATCCCATTACCATACAGAACTGAACCTAACTGGATCACACAAACAAGGGTTTGAATCTGGTGATCATCAATTGAACTGATCCAGTTCAATTGATCTGAATGAGATTCAATTAGGTTCAAGAAAATCGTGCTAGCACTCGATTGAACCTAACGTTCTTCTTTTACTATCATAAATAGTTGTCCTGACTGAGCCAAAGGAGTTTGTGCTCAATCAGGGCCTTCACTTGGTCTGACTGGAGCTTGTCCAAGGTCAGAAAAGGTTGTCTTATTTTGTAAGACAATACCTACCATTTTTGGTCACCTGCCATTTCTTGTCCTTTGACTTTGGTCAAAAGTTGACTTTTGACTTTGACCTTGGACATCTGCACCATGTATTGGATGCACCCATAGGAGAGCCTGTATTACCATGTAACCTATCATTTGGTAGGCAGATGGAGGGCGCATGCCAAGGATGGCGTGCGCCCCAGTGGATAAACACTGGAGTCCCTGTTGGACATGGGACTCCAGATCTCCTTTTGGATTCCAATTAGGTGACTCCTAAGAACCTATAGACTTTGACCAGTCTTAAGGCACCATCTAAGGAGGAATTTATGGGGCTCTCATCTGATTGGATCAGGGATTCATTCCACCAATCAGATTTAGATCTGATTTCACAAAGCAGTTGTGATTGGTTGGGAAGAAGAGAGTAGTTGGATCAGCATAGTCTATAAATAAGACCCTATCTACGCCCAACCTTAAGGAAGAGTTGAAATCACAATTAGATTCTCCATGCCCCAAGGCTGCCTCTCCTCCCTCCTCCATGCCAAACCATCTTCTGACCCTCTCTCTCCTCTCCACGGCAAAGGAAGTTTTGGGCTTCAGTTGGTGCAATCCAGATCAAAGAAAAGGCGACTGAAAAAGCTAGAAGGCTGCACTGCTGCAAAGGACAACTGCTGATCTTCAAAAGGAGTTTTGAAGATCCTCCAGATCAGATCCAGATCTAATTTTTGGAGGACATGATAGAGAAGAAGAGGATCTCTAGATTCAGCCTGAGTGGATACCGGTAGAGGCCAGGCACTTGCGTGGCTAGATCCAGAACCTTCCGCAATGCATACAGGATCATCAACGGGTAATAGGATTACCCAAATCAAGGTAAATTAAATTTGATTTAATTTAATTTAGATTTTATTTATTTATTAGATAATAAAATTAGATCTGAAAAGTGTCAGATCTAATTTGGATCTAAGAAAAAATTTTTGAAATATGCCTCTCGATCCAATCAGATTTGAACGAACCTGACTCAAAAAATTTGATTTTTCCCTTCAACGTCCACTCTCCATGCTATCCTATTGAGAATTCTACTATAATCCAAGATTATGGTGTGTTTGTTTTGACCCAGTATCACAAACAAATCTAATTGATTTTGCCAGGCTCACCAAGCATAATTCTACATCGATAATTTTCTCAGATTCACTATCAACCTGGTTGGTTTTAACCTAGGAGCACCAACCACAACCTTTACACTATCCAATTTTTGGCTTGGACCAACCTACACCCCAAGTTTTTTTTCTTCAAAAAAATTTGTAAAAAAGTAAATGTACAAGTATAAAATTCAGCATAAAAATACAAAAAAGAAGAACTCTTTTTGAAGTTTGATGGAGAAGCTGAAAGATGGCTCTTGAAGCTTTGTTTTCTCTTCTTTGAAGACTGAGAGGAAGCTTGAATGAATAAGGATGATTATACTTTGAAGCTCTCTAAATTTGATGCATAAGATTCTCTCTTTTCTCTCTTTTTCTTTAGATATTCAATGTACCTCACTATTTTATTAATTTTTACTTTCAATCAACTTGATCTCCCTTTCCAAATATTTCGCTAGTCTTTTATACTCTTTGTGATAGCTTGATGATAAGTTCTAGCCATTGGAAGCCTTAAAATAGCCGTTGGAGCAAAGAAATGACCGTTTGAAAAAGCTGGGTCATCTCAATTTTTGATTAGGTTGGCTCAGTCCAAACTAGATCGACTCAGTTTATAGCTGGGTTGAATTAGTCCCCTAGATCTTGATAAACTAGCTTTCTATACTTTCTATCTTTTGCTTTCTTTGAGACTAGATCGGCTCATTCTCAAACTGGGTCGGCCTAGTTTGCATGCCAAGCATGCCGAGCAATCTATTTTGAAAAGGAATGACCTAAGGATCATCCCTTGGGTTGACCCTTTTGTTAAAATCTGATTTTCTTCTAATTTATGCATTCAAAAATTATAGGACTGCCTCCAAAAGATCAAAAATCTTTTAAATTTGTTCTTGAGGCTTCCAAAATAGATTTTCTTCAACTTTATAAAATTATAATTTTTCCCCTTGTCACTTTTTTTTGATCTCCAACTTGATAAAATTATAATTTTAACTTGAAAACCTAAAAAGACCTACATCCATTCTTATAATACATGGTTAAATACTTAAATACTCAAAATTTGATTATCATCAAAATTAATCATGGGGTCAACAGGCTCCTCTCGAGTGCTAGCTCGATGGTAGATCCTTTTTGACAGCTGAATCTGATCAAACGACTTTGATCTTCCTCTACTAAATTTTTGGATGCTCTGGATCAATAGTAGATGTGGAGGAGAGGTTGAGGAGGCTCTCCAAAAATTTCATGAAGTTTTGATGCATAGAACTCATGAAATCATATGCCAAACCCTAGATCAAAATTCTACGGGAGCACTATGAAAAACCTACACGTCACTCTATTTTTCTCTTCTCTCAAATTTTTTTTGATTTTTCTCATGCAAGGGGAGGGCTCACACACATAAAGGAGAGTTTCTTTCTAATGCTTGTGCATCCAAAAAAAATTCAAGAATTAAATAAGGGCACAAACACAAGTGTTGGTGCAGAAAATGGTGTGGGCACTGAAGTCACTAGAGCTGATGGAGATGAGGTCACTGACAATATATGCAAGAAGAAGTCCAAACTGAAAGTGGGTGACCTCGACAAGACCCTCCAACACTCAAGTCAGTTCTCTGGCCAACAAGAATGGAATACTCAACAGAATTGGAATGGAGAGGAGAGTTTAAGAGAGAAGGAACATATCTGGAGGGTTCTTCTTATAGGTGGAGCTCGTAATAGATCGATGGTGATGGTTATAACCATCTACTAGTGGGCTGTTCGGGCCATTACGAGTTTGTTATGGAGAGTGAGCTGTCATTCTGTTAGGACTTATAGGTAGTTGTGATTGATTTGTTGGAGTTTGGATGTGGTTTCTACCTCTATTGGAGAGCTATGCAAACAGGGGTGAAGAGCCTAAAGTTAAATAGGCCAAACTTAGGGATTAGCCTTTGAATGGCATGTGACGAATTGGTAATTGGTTAAAGTCTGCTGGTGTTGCTTGCAATAGCATCGAAGAGTTTGGCTGTTATGAAATTTATCTGGAGATGAATTCAGCTAGACAAGGTTCCTGGCATAAGGTTGATGGGATATGCTATCGACTGGAAAGAAATTTGGTTGTTCCCAAGGTCTACCATAAGCAAAGTAGGAAGGTGTTGGGATTTGGCATTCAGCATAGTTCAACTGGTATTGCTCTTGATTAAGAGTCCTGCCACCTTCAAGATCATCCATAAGTTGGTAACTATTCTAGATGGAAGGTCAAAGAGAACAATGGATTTGTCGATTAAGATTGTGGCTAGGTTCTCTAGGGAGAAGCTCGAATTCATATTAACGATGAGGTCCTTTTTGCTTACTCAAGTTTGCAGAACTAATTCTTAACATAGGATTGTCAAGATCTGCCATTTATAAAATGGGGTACAGATGTTTGATTGAGAAAAAATTCTACTAATCTGAGGTCTTGAACATGGGTCTGGTGGAATTTGCCAATTGTAATGGCGAGATAAGGCTAGGAGAAGGTTTAATTGGATAGAAGTTCAGTTATTTCCAAGATCGGCCGGATTGGACTATGCTGAAATTTGCCACTTCGAGTCCTGCTACTTTCCTCATGTCATGGGTCATGGTCGATCGGATGGTGATTTTCTTCACTATTCAAGCTCATCCAGACAAAGTTCATTATGCCTTGTAGGTTCTACAATTAATTGAGGAGCCGATAATTATAGTTGGGAGGATTATCTTGTCCACAGCTTGACTAAAGTTCGGCCATAGTTGCCATAGTTCTTGATGGAATCATACCAAAATCGGACACCTTATAGAACTTCGGTAGGAGACATTTTATCCCCAATATATGTCGCCCTACTCCCGAGTTCAAAAATTCAATGAATGGAGTACCGAAATTGCAATTACCGAAGTTCTCCACTATTTTCCCTCTTTCTGCAAGGTGAAAAGTTTTGGCTTTTTCAATTGACGTCGAGGCTTTCTTAATGACTGAATGACTTGAAATGAATGCGGCATTCAAAATTTTCCCTAGCATGGCACTCTAAGTATGGTTCCATTATTTTTTTGGTAGATGTTGGACATGTGGTAGGCAACAGTTGGGTGGAGAGGATCTATAATCATGACCTTCCCTAACTTCTTCTAGCTATTTAAGCTCATCCTTTTCCTTCGACTTTTTACCCTAGCTAGTGTTCTCCTTCTTCTTCTATTCTTCATCTTCTCCAGGAATCCCGTCTTTCTTCCGTTGTAGCCTCCTTGACTGTCGATGCATCCCTTGCCAGCTTTCTACTTTTCTGGCCATCTCCTTAAGTTCTTCGATCAGTCTAGGTTAGTTTCCTGATCTTTCTCGTGTGTTTCTTTGCTTTTTTTCCTGCTCTTGTCTTCTTGAACTCTTCATATGATTTTACTATTCACCCAAGGTTCTTTCAAAATGTTGCCATCTCTTTTTTTTCTCTAGCTTTTGAGGAATTTTTTGAATTTAGTTCAATCCACAAGTCTTCCAAAATATCTTGATCTTCTAATTCTAGAAGTCCGACTGGCCCGAATTTGCTAGACCTTAGCCTTAAGGAAACCACCGAACCCACAGAAGCACCTTGGTCTGCCTTTGCCCCTAAGACTATCCCCTGCTCTTTGTGTCCCAAGGACTTGTCATTAATCCGAGTTCAGTACAGGATCCCTTTTGAGTACGAGCTTGTGCTTTTCGGACTAAGTAGCCAAGCTTGTACCTCTCCTCCAAGTCACTTTTGTTTGTATTTGGAGGCCTTTCATGCTGAGTTAAGACTTCTGCTTCCTCCTTTTGTAATGGCACTTTTTTAATTTTTAAATATCTCCTTAGCTTCTATGGTGTCAAATTTTTTTATATTCATCATAGAATTCTTTTCTCTCTATATCTCCGCTGAAGTCTAACCTAGTATTTCACTATTCTATAATTACTTCACCTTTAAACATTATCCCACCATCAAGGATTGGTGATATCTCTCTCCCCAGTTGGGCAAGAAGGGGTTACTGAAGGGTGCCCCTTCTTCCATTCATACTTGGAAGAAGAAATTACTCTTCATCTCTTGTCCAAACCTAGGATTAGGGCTTCCTTCTTGGGGGCACTTAAGAGATTCAATCCATTGAGCCTCTAGGCTAGAAAGGTTGGATCTTGATTCTACTAATAAGTTGAAGGAATATAAATTTCGTTGCCATCTGAACTAATCAACAATCAAACTTTATTCAATCTTGGCCTAAGCCCGCTCGACCCAAGAGGTATTTATATTCATCTTCTTTTGTTCTCTCTATCTCCCTTCTAATCTCAGCCTTGTGATTACTATGGACATGACTCCAGAAGAAATGGAAATGTTGGAGAGAGGGCTTTAGGCCCAAAAGCGAAAGAAGAAGGCCCCTGGGGAACCGTCAAAGTGGATGATGGGTGGCGGCTCGAGCTCTGCCACCCCTGCAGAAGAAGTCTCCACTCTGGAGGCTACAGTGCTACTGACAAGCCTGAGTCCACCATCCAAGGTCCCTGCTCTGGCTTCTCCTTCTGGAGAGGAGGCAAGGAGGAAGAAGGAAAAGGTCTCTAGAAGTGTCCACCCCCAATAAAATTCAGGGGGAAGTAGTGAAGACATCATCGATTGGGAGAATGCCTCCTTCGATGATTGAAGGATCGTTCAAGCCCTGGCTGATGGATGTGTGCTTCCACACATTGTCAAAAGAATTACCTGCACTGACCTTGACCAGTGGGTCAAGGACTCCTTTAGGGCATTCCTTGAGGTAATGGTTTCTTACTTCATTTTTCAAGTTCAGTCATGTGTTCTTTGATTGTACAAACGATATCATTATTTTGCAAATCGACCACCAATTGATGGCCAACTTTGAGATAATCAAGGCTGAAAAAATCGAGGCCTCAAGAGCCATCAAGGAGGCCCAAGGGCACAAGGCCGAAGTTGGGTGCTTGCAAGAGGTGCTTATAAGGGAGGAGCAAACATCTGCTGATTTGAGGGTAGCCTAAGCTTTGGTAGCAGGAAGAAGGAAGGAGGTCAAGGCAAACTTCACTTAAGAGAAGAGGTGAGCAATGGAAGAGGCCATCTTTGCCTTCAAATCTTTGGAGGAATTAAGGAACATCAAGGTGGCCTTCACTCAAGAGGCTTTCATCAGGGGATATGACCTTTGCCAATCGAGAGTTGTGGAGGAGTTCCCAAAGTTGAAGCTTGGCTTTTTATCGGGGGAATTCTCCAAAGACGAAACCAAACTTTCTTCGAATGAAGCTGTTGTCCTAGATGCTACCACCGACTCTACTCTGTTTACCCCTACTATCATCGAAGGGACTGCACCGATCGATGCTGCACTGAGTTCCTCCAATCCTTCTACAGAGGTCTGAGACCTCTATCCATTGTACCTTTTTTTTATTTCTCATGTATTCAAACACTTTTGATCAATGAAAGAAAATCTTTTTATTCACCATTCTTCTTAGTCATAGTGTTTCATGTGTCTAGTGCAGTCCCCTACTGAAGCCAAACCATTACCTTAAGGTATCCCCTTGAAGGCCCACATCATAAGTCTGAAGCAAGAAGTGCATCGGACAAAGAAGAAATTAAAAAAGACTGAGGATGAACTCCAAAAGTTCAAAATTTGTTATGCTGATGCCTCTATCAAAATGAATCATCTCCGTCAATGCTCCAAATAATTCTTTAGAGAGTATACTGCTAAAAAGTACCACCTCATTGAGGAGTTGGGATGGGCATAGAAACCTGTTGGTGATAAAGCCTAGAATTTGACTGTAAAGATCTACTCTCTCGAAGCCGAGCTTTGCAAGGCAAGGAAAAAGATCGGTCAATTGGAAATGGGTTTAGCCTGGGCGTAGAGTAAGGGAGAGTATGGTTGGGATTGGTCAAAAAAATTATCCAACCTCTAGAAATAACTCCATGATGCCAAAATAGCATACGACACTTACCAGATCAGCTGGTGTGGACAAATAGAGGAGTTGAAAAATAAGCTCGAGGTAGCTAATGCAAAGGTACCCCGACTTCGGATATAGTTGGTAGATAGAGCTCGATCCAATCTGAAAGGGGATGCAGAAGAAATTGCATCTTTAAAGAGAATCCAAGGAGACCTTTTGGTGACTTATGAAAAGAGTAAGGCCGAACTCCTACAGCTCAAGATTCAGACAACTTATAATGAGAGTGCAGTAAAGGATTTCGAAGTTGAGTCCATTGTTTTAATAAAGAGGCTAAGAGAGATGGAAGATGATCTTAGGAGGGCTAATAGACTACTTGATGAGAGCCTGATGGCAAGAAGGGATCTTGAAGAAAAAGTCAATGACTTAAAACATGCTCTTGTATTAGATAGAGCCGGAAGCCCAAAGTCTAACTCTGAATAGTACTTCAGCCTTTCTTCTTTCTTTCTCTCTTTTTCTTTGTAATAGGTCTTAATAACCTATGTAACAACTTTTTTTTTAATAGGTCTTAACAACTTTTTTTTTAATGAAATAAAGTTTCTTTCATTTACCTATCCGTATTTTAGCTTAGCTTGATGCTAGCCAATTCACTTTATTTTCTTATTCTGCCCAACATTGACATCATCTCAGAATAATAACTTTTGCTCTATGCTTTGTATATCTGTCCCCATTATCTATGAACAAGGGTCTTTGAGTCTGTTTGAGAACTAAAATAAAACTTCATATTTGCATTCTACCTTCCATTTTGAAATTGGAGGCTTTCAATTTCCAATAGAGTCTTTATCCTTGCTAGGACAAGGCTAACCCCCTATTTAAGAGTCGGAGGCCTTCAATTCCACATAGAGTCTTCATCTACGTCAGGACGAGGTCCACCTCCTATTCCTGATATGGTTGGCTAATTTTTTTATTAGAATGAGGTTCACCTTCTATTCCTAATAAGATTGTTGGAGCACAAAAGGGCCATTGAGAGGGCCTCTCCCTGACATCTCCTATTTGAGAACCGCGATCTTTAATTTCCTATAGGATCTTCATCCACATCAGGATGAGGTCCACCTATTTCTGATGTAGTTGGCTAATTTTTTTGTTAGGACGAGGTCCACCTTCTGTTCTTAATAAGATTGTCAGGGCACAAAAGAGCCATTGAGAGGACCTCTTCCAAGCATCTCCGATTTAAGAACCAGAGGTCATCAATTTCCTATAGAGTTTTCATCCACATCAGGATGAGGTCCACCTACTATTTCTAACATGGTTGGCTAATTTTCTTGTTAGGATGAGGTCCACCTCTTGTTTCTAATAAAATTATCGAGGCACAAAAGAACTATTGAGATGGCCTCTCCCCAACATCTTCGATTTAAGAATTGGAAGTCTTCATCCACATCAGGACAAGGTCCACCTTCTGTTCTTGACGTGGTTGGCTAATTTTTTTATGAGGACAAAATTCACCTCCTATTCCTAATAAGATTGTCGAGGTACAAAAAGGCCATTGAGAGGGACTCTCCCTGACACCTTCGGTTTAAGAACCGGAGGTCCTCAGTTTGAAAATGAAACTCGGTTGAATAATTTTCTACTATTACATAGTTTTTGCACCAAAGAAGAGAATGTTAGAATGGGAGAATTTTATTGAGAATAGATTCATCAATAGTACATTCATAAGTTTTTCGAGTTTCAAGGCCATAGGAGTATAGTTCCTCCAAGCTCCTTTAGATAATAAGACCCAGGTCAAGCGATTTCCACAACTTCATAAGGTCCTTCATAGTTTGGGATAAGCTTTCCTTAATTTTACGGCTGTGAGATATCCACTCGCCGTAGTACTAGGTCTCCTACTCTGAAAGTTTTGCCCCTGACTTTAAAGTTATAGTAGTGGGCCACTTTTTGACTGTAGGCTACCATTCAAATTTAGGCTTCGTTTCATTTTTCTTTTAGCAAATCAAGGTTCGCTCCGAGATCTAGAGAGTTGTTCTGTTCACTAAGGCTCTCAACTCATGCTAAGGAAAGTCCTAGCTCAACTAGTATTGTTACTTCAATTCCAAAAGCTAGGGCAAAGAAAGATTCTCTAGTTGGTAACCTTTGGATGGTTCTGTAAGCCCAAAGAATATGATAGAGTTTGTCCATCCATGTTCCTTTTGTTTTTTCAAGTCTTGCCTTTATTTCATGAAGTAAGGTCCTATTTGTTACCTCAGTCTCACTGTTTGCTTGTGGATGAGCTATTGAAGTAAAATGATGGGAGATGTTTAGATCTTTATAGAACTCAACAAAGTATGTGCTACACCAGGCAAGGAAATCTCTATGGCCCTTTCCCTGTCCTGTTAAAAAACAGAAAGTTTTGGTCATTTTGCCTGGAGACAAGATTCATATATGTTTTGCTTAATTTTATTTCTTTCATAAAGAATGTTACAATGGTCCTTAAAGAAAGGTAATCACATAGCCTTCTAGTGC
This sequence comes from Cocos nucifera, assembly GCA_006176705.1. NCBI lineage: Eukaryota > Viridiplantae > Streptophyta > Magnoliopsida > Arecales > Arecaceae > Cocos > Cocos nucifera. Next base: position 52,598 of record QRFJ01004690.1, on the reverse strand, counting down.
TAAGCATGAAAACAGAAATAAATTCCTACTAGCTACAGACAAAATAACAGTCTTTCAAAACTAAGTCTAAACCAGATGGTAATCGAAGAGGGTATATTTCCCACTACCACCTAGCATAGATCATGCATGATAACTCTTGCTCCATTACCGACACGTAGGATCATGTCTCCATCCCTCAGCCTTCTACTATCCTCAAGATCTTGCATGGAAGTGCACAGATGAGCACTAGAACCAAAGTCAAGCACTCAACTGAATGCAGAAGAAATCGTAAAGTTAGACTCAATAACGAGCATACCTCTAGAAGGACCTTCCTTCTTGTTCTTCAGGGTGGCCAGATAAGTAGGGTAGTTTCGCTTCCAATGGCTATCACTATTGCAATGGAAATACTTTCCTTTAACAGCGGCTTTCATCTTCGGTTTTGGCTTCTTCTTCTCCTTTCCTCCTTCCACCTTTTGCTTTTTCACAGACTTCTTTTTCTTTCCATAAGACTTTCTTTTGAAAGAAGTCCGTTCCATAGCAAGAACTAAGCCTTTAGAATCTTTCATAGAAAGCTCAATGGTGACCAGCATGTTTATTAATTTGACCAAGGAATTTTGAAGTTTATGCATGCGGTAATTCATGATGAATTGCCCATATGCATCAGTCAAGGATTGCAGAAAAATATCATTCTGCAGATCCAAGTCTAACTTCATACCGAGCTTCTCAAGCTCTTCCATGTCCTTGATCATCATTGGATAGTGATCTTGGACTAACTGTCCATCACACATCTTAGTCTTAAAAATTCATTTCGTGACTTGATACTTGGCTGCGCGACTCTGTTCATCAAACATCTCCTATAGGTGAGCCAACATTTGGCGAGCAGTCCCAATATCTTCATGTTGGTGCTGGAGCTCATCAGACATTGAGCCCAACTTATAATATCTGGCTTTATTATCTTCGTCTATCCATTTTTTCAGAGACGCTCTCTGTTCAGTGGATAGATGGGCTAGTAAGATGGGAGGGTCCTGGTCCAATACATGGGTTAACTTCTCAAAATCCAAAATGATTTTGTAGTTTCTGAGACAATCTTTATAATTGGATCCGGTCAGTCTAAGTGTGTCCAGGATATGTGCTAATGGGTTGGACGCAGATATTTTTCTATAGAGAGTCAAAGATTTTAGTTGGATATTGTAATTATGACTTGCCACATTTTTTAGAAATTTTATTTTTAGCAAATTAGCTCCACTATTTTCTCGGATCCTACACTTCCTTTGTAAGAGATGCAAAAAATCTCCATGATTAATGATTTTAGGGGTGGTGCGGTTCTCACCAACTGACTCAATCACCCTCACCTAACAGTTATTGGTGATGGGTTAGCCAATGAGTGAACAACTCTTGTTCAATGATTTCTCTAATCATGGTGCACCAAACTTTGATCTCTATTCATGAATCTCACCGTATCTAGAATATTGATCCACTTCTCTAGTTAAGTCAGACCCACCATTTGCAAAGACTGGATTCTAATTGAGTTCTCACCGTATCTAAAATATTGAGCCATAACTCATCCTCCAGCCCATAGCATCCAATGTCTAATAGACGTGGTTGCATTTCCCGATGCAACTGAGCCACTGTATCCAGCCGAGAATAATCAACACCGGAAAGGGCCCGCACATCTACAACGATGGAAGACCTCAGACTTAATCTTTTCTTAAGGAGAATTGATTCAGGTCTCATTAAACTAGACTTGTCATAGTCATAACAATTATGACTAACCTAGTGGCATGGGTCAGCTTGGATTATTGACCACCTCAATTAGAACTGGGTAACAATATGGCAGGTAAGTGAGATGCGGAAGGAGGGATATGCCATTAATTTCGTTACAGAAACGCATTCAGGTCAAGTAGCTCCCAATTAAAAACCATCGGTCGCATGTGCCAAACTTAACCTTAGATAACCAAATTATTGAGCCAAGAACTATTGGTTAGCCTATAATCCAAACTCTAACCTCTGAGCCTAATTAGGTCTTGCTTGACCGTGACTTGATCTTGACCCAGACTTAATACTATTAGGCTAGTCAATTTAAGCATTGTTGATCCCATCTATCCAACTCTTGATTCGATTTGATCAACTGCTTAGACCTAATTGAGCTACCAAGCCCGAACCCAGTATTATGAATATGTCTTAGATCTGAAATTCTCAGTTTTAGACCTAATTTATATTCCATAATCTTAATTTTTAATTATGTAGGGTTCATAAACAAAATATGCACAATAAATCCTAGGATTTCAGGATCTAGGGTTTTGCAGAAAGTAAGTTTTGGATTTCTGATTAAGGACGAATACGTAGCACCCCTACACATCATAAGAACACCCCATCGGATGGAAGGAGAGGGTCTTTAAACCCTTCTTCGTTCTTATGATCGGACGGCCAAGAGGAACGCCTTAATCAAAAACATGCACTACTACAAAATAATTTTAGATCCATATCATATATCTCATATACAAATTAGATCTAATCATAGCATATTTTGCATACATCTCATGTATCGAATCATGCATGTTTTTAGATCTAAATTATCTCATAATAATTCAAAAAATTATATTTAATATTGATCTTATCAAAAACAAATTCTAATCTAGACAACTATGTAGAACTTATTCTACACTATAGTCTAAACAAGCATCAATCATATCTCATAATGTTTAAATAAAATAATTTATTCTATTTTTTATGTATATTTATTTATTATTTTATAATTATAATATTTAAAAAATAGTAAATAAATAGATCTAAAATATGATTTAATCAGATTAAATCGTAAACATGCAAGACTTTTCTATAGAACTATTCTATTTTAGAACTAGTCATGCATATTTTCTAATCTTAGATCCAAATCATTTAATTTTAATTTTTTCTAATTTTAGATCTGATCACATCTCATGTGATATCTAAAATCACTTATTTTCTAATTAGAATAAATTTAAAATTAGATCTAAATACTTTAGAACCTAGGTTCTGATACCAGTTGAAGGAAAATCCTGATTTCTCGGACCAGGTTCGTTCAGATCTGATTGGATCAAGAGATATATTTCAAAATTTTTTCTCTTTTATCCTAATCAGATCTAGAATATTTCAGATTTTATTCTTATTATTCTAATAATAAAAATAAAATATAAATTAATTAAATCAAATTTAATTTATCTTGATATAGGGTAATCCTATTACCCATTGATGATCCTGTAAGCAGCGGAAGATTCTAGATCAAGTCATGCAAGTGCCTGGCCTCTATCGATATCCACTTAGGCTAGATCTAGAGATCCTCTTCTTCTCTATCATATCTCCAAAAATTAGATCTAGATCTGATCTGGAGAATCTTCAAAATACCTTTCAAAAATCAGTAGTTGTCCTTTATAGCAGCACAGCCTTCTAGCTTTCTATCGCCTTTCTCTCATCTGGATTGCACCAACTTGGATCCCAAACACCTTTGGGCATGGAGAGGAGAGGGAGAAAGATGGACTGGCATGGAGGAGGAGGGAGGCAGCCTTGGGTGTGGGATTTTTCAATTGAATTTAGATACTCCTTGAGTTGGGCGTAAGGTCTTATTTATAGACTATGCATGATCCAACTCCTCTTCTTCCCAACCAATCACAACCCTTTGTGAAATCAGATCTAAATCTAATTGGTGGAATAGAGTCCAGGATTCCTCCTTAGATGGGCTAAAGATCAGTCAAACTTGTCTCTTAGGAAGAAGTTAAATTGGAATCCAAAAAGGGATTGGAGTCCCTCGTTCCAATAGGGACTCCTGGGCACCTCCTACTTGGGCACACGCCAAAGGTGGCATGCGCCCTCCTCCTTGCTAGGTTCTGGCAAGGGGATAAGCCCCCACCAGCTCTCCAATAGGTGTGTGACATGTGGACAGAAGTCAAAGTGTCAATGGTCAACATTTGACCAGACAAAGATCAACTTTTGACCAAAGTCAAAGGACGAGAAATGGTAGGTAACAAAAAATGGAAGGTATTATCTTACAAAATAAGACAATTCCTTTCTGACTTGGACAGGCTCCAATTAGACCAAGCGAAGGCCTCTGATCGAGCATAAACTTCTTTAGCTCAGTCAGGACAATTATTTATGATAGTAAAAGAAGAATGTTAGGTTCAATCGAGTGCTAGCAGGATTTCCTTGAACCTAATTGCATCTCATTCAGATTAATTGAACTGGATTAGTTCAATTGATGATCACCAGATTCAAACCCTTGTTTGTGTGATCCAACTAGGTTCAGTTCTGTATGGTAATGAGATATGTCATGATCTCTATCATTGACATCATCAAAACTCCTTTCGATGGATCAGAACTCTTCTGATTCTAATAGCTAGAATGATCGATCATCTAAATCATTCTAATTGTTCCCAAAATCCACTAGTGACACCTAGCAGTATACAGTGGCAATCCATCAGAGCTGAATGCGAACCTCTTGGTGCAGTTACCTGTGTGATTAAGTTCTTCTATCTTGAGCCCCGATCATATTAGGGTTAAGGTGAACTTCTCAAACCCCAGTTTCTGTCATATAATGTAATCATTCGATTCAAGTCCGATGTGAAAACCTAAATAGAAACTCTTTCTATTATTTCACTCTGTCATGGCCATGGGCTTTTGAACTTGATTCTTATGATTATTATAGGGCTGCTCCTCTACCACCGAGGTAGATAGATTTCATCTTGATGCAATCCAGTTCCTACAATGAACATGCTATAACCAACATACACCTTAGGATTTTGAATGGTTAGGAGATCGAGTTATGGTGTAGTCAAACTATAACACCCTCAAGGTGAATTGCCGATGCATCTCAGGTCAAAGAACCAGACACACCACTGCAGCATCGAGTCAATCATTGATGAGAAGGTAGACTTCCTAATGACTACTCAAGGTGGTCATGCTCAGTGTCCTCATTCTCTAACGAGTACCTATACTGTCGCTATGATGTCTCCACACCGTGGACTCAAGACTCATCTACTAAAGAGAAGTGATTGTACACCAACCTTCTGGATCAATCGCCATCCTCGTGATGATTCTATGGTTAGAAGCATTTTATGAGTTAATAATGATTATTCATTTCTTAAATTTTCAACTCTTGAAAATATGAATTATCATTACCATTGACTCAAAGGATGTATCACAGACACTAAATACACATATGTAAGAGAAAATAATCCATTTTATTGATTATAGTCAAAATTATAATTTTGCCCCTAGAAGTGTATTACAAGTGTCAGCCAATTTTGGCTTCTAGGGCACATATATCTAACAGAACCTGGCAAGGAGGAGGGCACATGCCAAGGGTGGCGTGCGCCCTCCAGCTTGGTGTGCGCCCAAGCTGGAGGCACCCAGGAGTTCCTATTGGACAGGAACTCCATCTCGCTTTTGGATTCCAATTAGACTTCTCCTAAGAACCAACTTTGACTTATCTTAAGCTCCATCTAAGGATGAATCCAAGGGACTCTATTTCATCAATTAGATTTAGATCTGATTTCATAAAGAGTTGTGATTGGTTGGGAAGAAGAGGAGTTGGATCACGCATAGTCTATAAATAAGACCCTATGCACAACTCAAGGAGTATCTGAAAATTTTTCACATCCCAAAGGCTGCCTCTCTCCTCCTCCTCCATGCCAAGACCATCTTCTCCCTCTCCTCTCCATGCCCAAAGTAGTTTATGATCTAAGTTGGTCTAATTCAGATGAGAGAAAGGTGACAGAAAGCTAGAAGGCTGCGTTGCTGCAAAGGACAACTGCTGATCTTCAAAAGCTATTTTGAAGATCCTCTAAATCAGATTCAGATTTGATTTTTGAAGATGTGATAGAGAAAAGGAGGATCTCCAGATCCAGTCTGAGTGGATATCGGTAGAGGTCAGGCACTTACGTGGCTAGATCTAGAACCTTCCGCTGCTTACAGGATCATCAACGGATAATAGGATTACCCTACATCAAGGTAAATTAAATTTGATTTAATTTATCTAGATTTTATTTATATTATTAGATTAATAAGAATTAAATTTGAAATATTTCAAATTTGATTTGGATCAAACAGAAAAAATTTTGAACTATATCTCTTGATCCAATCAGATCTGAACGAACCCGATCTGGAAAATCAAGATTTTCTATTCAAATGGTATCAGAGCCTAGGTTCTAAAGTATTTAGATCTAATTTTAAATTTATTATAATAAAAAAATATATGATTTTATATGTCACATGAGATGTGATCGGATCTGAAATCAAAAAAAATTAAAATTAAATGATTTGGATCTAAGATTAGAAAATATGCATTGCTAGTTCTAAAATAGAATAGTTCTATAGAATAGTCTTGCATGTTTATAATTTAATTTGATTAAATCATATTTTAGATTATTTATTTACTATTTTTTGATATTATAATTTTTATAATAACATCTAAAAAATAGTAAATAAAAATTATTTAATTT
>QRFJ01004690.1:0-46136 GCA_006176705.1 Cocos nucifera | reverse complement strand
CCATTGACTCAAAGGATGTATCACAGACACTAAATACACATATGTAAGAGAAAATAATCCATTTTATTGATTATAGTCAAAATTATAATTTTGCCCCTAGAAGTGTATTACAAGTGTCAGCCAATTTTGGCTTCTAGGGCACATATATCTAACAGAACCTGGCAAGGAGGAGGGCACATGCCAAGGGTGGCGTGCGCCCTCCAGCTTGGTGTGCGCCCAAGCTGGAGGCACCCAGGAGTTCCTATTGGACAGGAACTCCATCTCGCTTTTGGATTCCAATTAGACTTCTCCTAAGAACCAACTTTGACTTATCTTAAGCTCCATCTAAGGATGAATCCAAGGGACTCTATTTCATCAATTAGATTTAGATCTGATTTCATAAAGAGTTGTGATTGGTTGGGAAGAAGAGGAGTTGGATCACGCATAGTCTATAAATAAGACCCTATGCACAACTCAAGGAGTATCTGAAAATTTTCACATCCCAAAGGCTGCCTCTCTCCTCCTCCTCCATGCCAAGACCATCTTCTCCCTCTCCTCTCCATGCCCAAAGTAGTTTATGATCTAAGTTGGTCTAATTCAGATGAGAGAAAGGTGACAGAAAGCTAGAAGGCTGCGTTGCTGCAAAGGACAACTGCTGATCTTCAAAAGCTATTTTGAAGATCCTCTAAATCAGATTCAGATTTGATTTTTGAAGATGTGATAGAGAAAAGGAGGATCTCCAGATCCAGTCTGAGTGGATATCGGTAGAGGTCAGGCACTTACGTGGCTAGATTAGAACCTTCCGCTGCTTACAGGATCATCAACGGATAATAGGATTACCCTACATCAAGGTAAATTAAATTTGATTTAATTTATCTAGATTTTATTTATATTATTAGATTAATAAGAATTAAATTTGAAATATTTCAAATTTGATTTGGATCAAACAGAAAAAATTTTGAACTATATCTCTTGATCCAATCAGATCTGAACGAACCCGATCTGGAAAATCAAGATTTTCTATTCAAATGGTATCAGAGCCTAGGTTCTAAAGTATTTAGATCTAATTTTAAATTTATTATAATAAAAAAATATATGATTTTATATGTCACATGAGATGTGATCGGATCTGAAATCAAAAAAAATTAAAATTAAATGATTTGGATCTAAGATTAGAAAATATGCATGACTAGTTCTAAAATAGAATAGTTCTATAGAATAGTCTTGCATGTTTATAATTTAATTTGATTAAATCATATTTTAGATCTATTTATTTACTATTTTTTGATATTATAATTATTATAATAACATCTAAAAAATAGTAAATAAAAATTATTTAATTTTAAATATCATATGAGATATGATTGATGCATGTCTAGACTAGTTGTAGAATAGTTCTACATAGTTGTCTAGATTAGAATTTATTTTGATAAGATCAATTTAAATCTAATTTTTTAGATTATTATGAGATAATTTAGATCTAAAAATATGCATGATTTGATACATGAGATGTATGCAAAATATGCCATGATTAGATCTAATTTGTATATGAGATATATGATATAGATCTAAAATTATTTTATAGTATTACATATTCCTGATTAAGGCGTTCCTCTTGGCCGTCCGATCATAAGAACGAAGAAGAGTTTAAAGGCCCTCTCTTCCATTCGATGGGGTGTTCTTATGACGTGTAGGGGTGCTGCGTGTTCGTCCTTAATCAGAAACCCAAAACTTACTTTCTGCAAAACCCTAGATCCTGAAATCCTAGGATTTATTATGCATATTTTATTTATGAACCCTACTTAATTAAGAATTAAGATTATGAAATATTAATTAGGTCTAAAATTGAAAATTTTAGATCTAAGACATATTCATAATACTGGGTTCGGGCTTGGGTAGCTCAATTAGGTCTAAGCGGTTGATCAAACCGAATCAAGAGTTGGTTAGATGGGATCAACAATGCTTAAATTGACCAGCCTAATAGGATTAAGTCTGGGTCAAGATCGAGTCACGATCAAGCAAGACCTAATTAGGCTCAGAGGTTAGAGTCTGGATTGTAGGCTAACCCAATTGGTTCTGGCTCAACAATTTGGTGTCTAAGGTAAGTTTGGCACATACGACCGACTGGTTTTTAATTGGAAGCTACTCGATCTGAATGCATTCTTATACGAGTTAATGGCATATCCCTTCCACCAGTCTCACTTACCTAGCCATATCTGTTGACCCAGTTCTGATTTGAGGTGGTCAATAATCCTGAGCTAACCCATGCCACTAGGTTAGTCATAATTGTTATGACTATGACAAGTCTAGTTTAATGAGACCTGAATCAATTCTCCTAAGAAAAGATTAAGTCTGAGGTCTTCCACCATTGTAGATGTGCGGGCCATTTCTGGGGTTAATTGTTCTCGGCTGGATACAGTGGCTCAGTTGCACCGAGAAAATGCAACCATGTCTATTAGGCATTGGATGCTATGGACTGGAGGATGAGTTGGGCTCAATATTTTGGATACGGTGAGAGACTCAATTAGGAACCCAGTCTATGCAAATGGTGGGTCTGACTTAACTAAGGAGTGGATCAATATTTTGGATACGGTGAGATTCATGAATTAGAGACCAAGTTTGGGTGCACCATGATTAGAGAATCATTGAACAAGAGTTGTTCACTCATTGGCTAACCCATCACCAATAACTATTAGGTGAGGTGATGAGTCAGTTGGTGAGACCGCACCACCCACTAGAAATCATTAATCATGAAGATTTTTGCATCTCTATAGAGGGAGTGTAGGGATCCTGAGAAAATAGTGGGAGCTAATTTGTTTAAAAATAAAATCTCTAAATAAATTGGTCAAGTCATAATTATAGTATCTAACTAGAATCTTTGACTCTCTATAGAAAAATATCTGCGTCCAATCCATTAGCACGTATCCTGGACACACATAGACTGATCGAACCCAATTATAAAGATTGGCTCAGGAATTACAAAATTATTTTGGGTTTCAAGAAGTTAATCCATGTATTGGACCAGGACCTCTCCCACCTTACCAGCCCGTCCATCCGCTGAACAGAGAGCATCTTTAGAAAAATGGATAGACAAAGATAATAAGGCCAGATATTACATGTTGGGCTCGATGTCTGATGAGCTCCAGCGCCAACATGAAGATATCAGGACTGCTCGCCAAATGTTGGCTCACCTGTAAGAGATGTTTGGTGAACAGAGTCACGCAGCCAAGTATCAAGTCACGAAATGACTTTTTAAGGCTAAGATGCATGATGGGCAGTCAGTCCAAGATCACTGTCTGATGATGATCAAGGACATGGAAGAGCTTGAGAAGCTCGGTGTGAAGTTAGACTTGGATCTACAGAATGATATTATTCTGCAATCCTTGACTGATGCATATGGGCAATTCATCATGAATTACCACATGCATAAACTTCAAAATTCCTTGGCCGAATTAATGAACATGCTGGTCACCGCTGAGCTTTCTATGAAAGGATTCTAAAGGCTCAGTTCTTGCTATGAAATGGATTTCTTTCAAAAGAAAGTCTTCTAGAAAGAAAAAGAAGTCTGTGAAAAAGTAGAAGATGGAAGGAGGAAAGAAGAAGAAGGCTGATGTCAAAGAAAAGTATTTTCATTGCAACAGCGATGGCCACTGAAAGCGAAACTGTCCTACTTACCTGGCCACCCTGAAGAATAAGAAGGAAGGTCCTTCTAGAGGTATGCTCGTTATTGAGTCTAACCTTACGGTTTCTTCTGCATCCAGTTGGGTGCTTGACTCTGGTTCTAGTGCTCATCTATGCACTTCCATGCAGGGTCTTGAGGATAGCAGGAGGCTGAGGGATGGAGACATGATCCTACGTGTCGGTAATGGAGCAAGAGTTGCTGTAGTGGTGGTGGGAACATACCCTCTTCGATTACCATCTGGTTTAGACTTAGTTTTGAAAGACTGTTATTATGTGCCTGCAGCTAGCAGGAATTTGATTTCTGTTTCATGCTTAGCACTAGAAGGCTATGTGATTACCTTCTTTAAGGACCATTGTAACATTCTTTATGAAAGAAATAAAATTGCAAATGGTTTTCTTATTAACGGATCTTTATCAGCTACATATTGATGTACCTATTCTAACTATCGAGCAAAATGTGAATGCCAAACGACCTAGGGATAGTCCAAACGATAGATATCTATGGCACCTGAGATTAGGTCATATAGCAGAAGATAGGATCAACAAATTGGAGAAAAATGGGCTATTGAGTCCATTGACTTTCGAGTCATATCCAACTTGTGAATCTTGTCTTCAAGGCAAAATGACTAAACTCCCTTTTGTTAGGACATGGGGAAAGGGCCACAGATCTCCTTGCCCTAGTACATACTGATGTGTGCGGCCCATTTGATGTGCCGGCTAGAGGCAATTTTGTCTACTTCATTATCTTTACCGATGATCTGTCTAGGTATGGGTATGTGTATCTTATGAGACACAAGTCTGAAGCTTTTGAAAAGTTCAAAGAATTCAGACATGAAGTAGAAAAATCAAACTGAAAAATCCATTAAGGTTCTTCGATCAGATCGAGGAGGTGAATACCTTAGCCGAGAATTCCTAGACTATCTCAAGAAAAATGGCATAGTCTCTCAATGGACTCCACCAGGAACACCTCAACTCAATGGGAGTTTCAGAATGGAGAAATCAGACTCTATTGGATATGGTCCGATCCATGATGAGCTTCACAGACCTTCCTGATTTTCTTTGGGGATATTCATTGTTAACTTCAATTTATCTACTGAATAGGGTTCCCTCTAAGACCGTTCCTACCACACCGTATGAGATATGGCATGGTAAGAAACCAAGTCTGAGTCATCTCAGAATTTGGGGTTGTCCGGCTCATGTCAAAAGACAACAAGCAGACAAGTTAGAGTTTAGGTCCTTCAGAGCTCGATTCATAGGATATCCTAAAGAGTCATTAGGATACTATTTCTACATTCCAGAAGACCACAATGTGATTGTGAGTCGACATGCCATCTTTCTTGAAAAATAGTTTATTCAAGATAGCGGCATTGGAAAGCAGATTAAGCTTGATGAGAAAGTCTCACAAGTACAACGAGCTAAGGACCAATTGGAACCAAATCAGGTTGAGCCAATAAGAACACTACCTCCTCCACCTCGTAGATCGGAAAGAGTTTTCCGTCCCCCTGAAAGATACTTAGGTATTATTTCAGAGGAAAGTAGAGAAAATGTTCCTCGTAGGTAATGGTGCTCATGGTGATGATCCCAAAACCTACAACGAGGCGATATCAGATATCGACTCCGAGAAATGGCTAGAGGCAATGCAGTCAGAAATTGACTCGATGCACTCAAACCAAGTCTGGACCTTGGTAGATCCACCAGAAGGTATAGTACCTATTGGGTGTAAATGGATCTTCAAGAGAAAGATTGGTGCAGATGGAAATGTGGAGACATTCAAGGCTAGACTAGTGGCAAAAGGTTATAGTCAATGCGAAGGCATTGACTATCAGGATACCTTTTCCCAGTGGCTATGCTAAAATCCATCTGCACATTGCTTGCCGTTGCAGCCTATTTCGATTATGAAATATGGCAAATGGATGTGAAAATGGCATTCTTAAATGGATATCTTGAGGAAGATATCTATATGGAACAGCCACTAGGTTTCACATCCAGTGATACTGATCACAAGGTTTGCAAGCTGCAAAGGTCCATATATGGACTTAAGCAAGCATCTCGGAGCTGGAACACTCATTTCAATGATGTGATCAAAATGTTTGGTTTCATCAAAAATGAAGAGGAACCGTGTGTTCTTCAAAAAGGTCAGTGGGAGCGCTGTTGTCTTCCTCGTATTGTACGTGGATGACATCCTCCTTATTGGGAATGATATTCCCATGTTGATGACAGTCAAAATATGGTTGTCCAAGGAATTCTCCATGAAAGACCTAGGTGAAGCATCCTTTATTCTAGGAATTAAGGTCTATAGGGATAGACCGAATAGGATGCTAGGACTTTCACAGAAGATGTACATAGAGGAAGTACTAAAGAGGTTTAGTATGGAAAACTCTAAGAGGGGATTAATACCCTTCAGACATGGTATTCATCTTTCCAAGAAGATGTGCCCTAGCACACCTGAGGAAATAGAATGCATGAGCAAGATCCCTTATGCTTCTGCAATAGGGAGCCTCATGTATGCCATGCTATGTACACGACCTGATATAGCCCATGCTGTGAGTGTCACAAGCAGATATCAGTCAAATCCAGGTGAAGAACACTGGACTTCTGTGAAATGTATCCTTAAGTACTTAAGAAGAACTAAGGATATGATGTTGGTCTTTGGTAATGGAGAACTCCAAGTCTAGGGATACACAGACTCGGATTTCATGTCCGATGTAGATGATCGAAAGTCGACATCTAGGAGTCTGTTTGTGTGCAATGGTGGTGCTGTCAGCTGAAAGAGTTCCAAGCAAACCATGATAGCAGATTCCACCATGGAAGCAGAATATATCGCTGCATCAGAGGCTGCGAAGGAAGCATTCTGGTACAAGAAGTTTGCTGCAGAAATTGGAGTAATGCCATCAGATGCCATTCCTCTATACTACGACAATAATGGTGCCATAGCCCTTGCTAAGGAGCCGAGGTCTCACCAGAAATCCAAGCACATTGAGCGGCGATACCACCTCATCCGCGATTACCTCGAGAAGGGTTACGTCGAGGTCAAGAGAGTCAACTCCGCAGATAATGTGGCAGACCCACTTACAAAGCCGTTGGGACAACAAAAGATCGAAGCCCACCTTGAGAAGATGGGACTTAGACTTGTAGCCAATTGGCTTTAGGACAAGTGGGAGATTGTTAGATATATGTGCCCTAGAAGCCAGAATTGGCTGACACTTGTAATACACTTCTAGGGGCAAAATTATAATTTTGACTATAATCAATAAAATGGGTTATTTTCTATCACATATGTGTATTTAGTGTCTGTGATACATCCTTTGAGTTAATGGTAATGATAATTCATATTTTCAAGAGTTGAAAATTTAAGACATGAATAATCATTATTAACTCATAAAATGCTTCCGACCATAGGATCATCACGAGGATGGTGATTGATCCAGAAGGTTGGTGTACAATCGCTTCTCTTTAGTAGATGAGTCTTGAGTCTACGGTGTGGAGACACCGAAGCGAGAGTACAGGTACTCGTTAGAGAATGAGGGCACTGAGCGTGACCACCTCGAGTAGTCATTAGGAAGTCTACCTTCTCGTCAATGACTGACTCGATGCTGCAGTGGTGTGTCTGGTTCTTTGACCTGAGGTGCATCGGTAGTTCACCTTGAGGGTGTTATAGTTTGACTACACCATTACTCGGTCTCCTAGCCATATGGAATCCTGAGGTGTATGTTGGCTATAGCATGTTCATTGTAGGAACTGGATTGCATCAAGATGGAATCTATCTACCTCGGTGGTAGAGGAGCAGCCCTATGATGATCATGAGAATCAAGTCCAGAAGCCCATGGCCATGGCAGAGTGAAATAATAGAAAGAGTTTCTATTTAGGTTTTCACATCGGACTTGAATCGAATGATTACATCATATGACAGAAACTAGGGTTTGACGAGTTCACCTTAACCCTAATCTGATCGGGGCTCAAGATAGAAGAACTTAATCACACAGGTAGCTGCACCAAGAGGTTCGCATTCAGCTCTGATGGGTTGCCACCATATACTGCTAGGTGTCACTGGTGGATTTTGGGAGCAATTAGAATGATTTAGATGATCGATCATTCTAGCTGTTCGAATCAGAAGAGTTCTGATCCATCGAAAGGAGTTTCGATGATGTCGATGATAGAGATCATGACATATCCCATTACCATACAGAACTGAACCTAACTGGGTCACACAAACAAGGGTTTGAATCTGGTGATCATCAATTGAACTGATCCAGTTCAATTGATCTGAATGAGATTCAATTAGGTTCAAGGAAATCGTGCTAGCACTCGATTGAACCTAACGTTCTTCTTTTACTATCATAAATAGTTGTCCTGACTGAGCCAAAGGAGTTTGTGCTCAATCAGAGGCCTTCACTTGGTCTGACTGGAGCCTATCTAGGTCAGAAAAGGGTTGTCTTATTTTATAAAACAATACCTACCATTTTTGATCACCTGCCATTTCTCATCCTTTGACTTTGGTCAAAAGTTGACCTTTGACTGGTCAAATATTGACCATTGATACTTTGACTTCTGTCCATGTATCATGCACCTATTGGAGAGCTGGTGGGGGCCTATCCCCTTGCTAGAACCTAGCAAGGAGGAGGGCGCACGCCACCCAAGCTGGAGGCGCCTAGGAGTTCCTATTGGATAGGGACTCCATCTCTCTTTTGGATTCCGATTAGACTCCTCCTAAGAACCAACTTTGATTGATCTTAGACGCTGTCTATGGATGAATCCAAGGGACTCTATTCCCACCAATCATATTTAGATCTGATTTCATAAAGAGTTATAATTGGTTGGGAAGAAGAGGAGTTGGATCACGCACAGTCTATAAATAAGACCCTGCGGCCAACTCAAGGAGTATCTAAAAATTTCTACGCCCCAAAGGCTACTTCTCTCCTCCTCCTCCATGCCAAGACCATCTTCTCCCTCTCCTCTCCATGATTAATGATTTCTAGTGGGTGGTGCGATCTCTCCAACTGACTCATCACCTCACCTAATAGTTATTGATGATGGGTTTGCCAATGAGTGAACAACTCTTGTTCAAGTCTATAAAGTCTATGCACATACTCCACTTGCAATTTTCTTTCTTGGTAAGGTCACGTTCACAATCCAGTCTGGGTATGATACCTTCTGGATGAATAGGGTTTTGAGGAGTTTATCTACTTCATCCACAATGGCCTTCTATCATTCTAGTGCAAAGCTGTGCTTCTTTTATTTTACTGGCCAACGTTTGAGATCAATAGCCAGGCGATGTTTCATCATCTCTACAACAATCCTCCACATATCTATGTGTGCCCAAGCAAAGACGTCAGCATTCTTTTGTAGGAAGGTGATGAGCTGCTTTTTTATTTCTCCTCTCATGTTGGAGCCAATTTGGACAGTATGGTCCTCATGCCTATCATTTAAGAAAATTATAACAAGATCTTTAATTGGTCCTCCTCACTTTTCAGTCAAATCATCATGGGTATCAAGCCCATCCACTGGATAAGATTCTACCTGCCTTTCCCTTTATAAAGTGATGGTGTAACAATATCATGCCGGGGCTTGATCTCCTCTGACTTTTTCGACCCCATGGCTAGTTGGAAATTTCATCTTCATGTAATAGGTCAAAAAAACAACCTACAGTGCATTCAAAGTAGGTCAGCGAAAAGTAGCAATATAAGCTGATGGAGCTTTTACTACTAAAAAATCCACTTAGGCCTTTAACTGCCTTGGGTAACGATTTGCCATGATAGATAAGGTTATTATTCCTTCAACTGACGCTGCATCGCTAGTGAATCCCACTAATGGAGAACTTATTGATCCCATGCGACTATCAAGTACGAACTTTTTAGAAATTTATCATAAAATAAAATATCGGCAAAGCTTTCATTATCAATTAAAATGCAACGTATATCATAGTCAGTATTATTTAAAGTTACTATAACCACATCACTATGCTAGAACTAATCCTCTTGCGCATCTTCTTCAGTGAAAGTAATGAGTTTTTCAGTCCTCTATCTCTTTGCAGGTTCTGCTATTCCACTGGTTTTCCCCTATCGATGTCCTCCAATGATGGTATTGATGATTTCAAGTGGGCGTTGATCTCCTCATGGCTTGTCTCTCCTGGATGGTTTAGGTTGTGGCGAGGCTCTTGGTCGATCCTCTCTTCTTTCCGACTGACATCTTAGAAAGCAATCCAGCCATCCTTGTCTAATAAGCTCCTCAATCTAGTCTTGGAGCTGGATGCATTCTTCAATATCGTAACCATGATCATGATGGTAGAGGCAGTACTTATTGGGGTTGCGCTTGGTTGGATGGGACCACATCTTTTCTGGCCTTGGTAACTATTCCTTAATCTCCATCAGTATCTGAGTCTTTGAAGTATTCAAAGGGGCATAGTTGTGAAACCTTTGAGAAGGAGAGTTTTGTCATACCCTCCGATCTATGCTTTCTTGCTAACGAGCTCGGGATGGAGTCCTAGCTTGTCTACGCTCAAGAAGAGTTCAAAAATAAGGTCGAGCTTCACTTAACTTCTCAATAATTACGGACTTACTTGATTTGCTCACCTACTACTCTTTTGCGGTTTCCTGATCTTTCAGCTTGAAGGCCTTGTCTGCTCAGACGTAGCCTTCAGCCTGGGCCAGCATATCAGCAAAATCCTAGGGCTACTTCTTCTCCAAGAAAAAGAGAAGATCATTCTTTTTGAGGCCACCCTTCAGTATGGCCATAGCAACTGATTGGTCCAAGTTTTAGACCTCCAATAGAGCAGCATTAAAGCGATTGACATAAGCTTAGATGGACTCTCCTTTCTTTTGCTTGATGTTCACAAGAGAGTCCGAACCTCATCTCTGATGTCGGCTACTAATAAAATAAGTCACGAACTAGTGGCTCAGCTAATCAAAAAAAATGATGGTACCCAATTTAAGGCTCGAGTACCAATTTCTTGGCACTCCCTTCAGCATGGAGGGGAAAGCTTGACACACGATAGCATCAGGTGTGCCATGAAGCAACATCATCTTCCTAAAGGCCTCGAGGTGATCAACTGGATCAATGATCCCATCGTAACTTTCAAGTTGAGAAAGTTTAAAGTTCAGTGAGATGGCTCCTACATAATCTGAACAGAGAATGGAGGGTTGGTGCAGAGTCATCATGGTGAGCAGGAGCAACATGGCAGATTTTTTTCGATCCGTCGATTCATTTCTTAAAATTTTTGATCAAGAATGTCATCTTGATCATGGGTCTCAAAGCATGGCTAACTGAAGGGGGGCAAAGACTCTCTAGGATTGGAATCATGGTTAGAATAGGGACTTTCTGCTTTCTGCTTCCCCTTCCCAGGAGACACCGATCAGCTCACCCAGGTGGGCCTTCCTAGTGCCGGATCTTGATATTCTAGTGAAGGTCCTTCTGGCTGGACTAGTACTGGGGGCTGCTGCATGGCCTTTACTACTTCAGTAAGGCCTCTAACCTACTGTATTAGCAAGTTGAATTATTCTCGATCTACCATGATTGTTGGTGGAGGTTAAGGTGCCGACGATGAGGTCGGAGCTAGTAGATCTACCAATTCTTAAAGGAATCTGGCAACGAAGGTAGTGGATCACCGGGTTGAAGCTCTCCTAGGTAGCATCTCAAAATGAGATAAAAAAAAAGTAGCTAAAAAATTGAAGAAGAAAGAAAGAAGATGAACTCGATTGGGTACTCCTTTAAGAATCAAGGGCTTAGCAGCCCTTTCTATAGTGCCAATCTTGTTGGTGCAAAAAATGGTATGGATGCCAGAATCACTGGAGCTGATGGAGATGAGGTCATCGACAAGATCTACAAGAAGAAGTCCAAATAAAAGATGGGCAGCTCTGGCAGGACCCTTCGATGCTTAAGTCAGTTTTCTGGCCAACAAGAATGGAGTACTCAAGAGAATTGAAATAGAGAGGAGAGCTTAAGAGAGAAGAAAAGAATCTGAAGTATTCCTTTTATAGGCGAAGCTCGTAACAGATCGATGGTGATGGTTATAACCATCTACTAGTGGGCTATTCAGACCACTACGAGTTTGTTATGGAGAGTAAGCTGTCATTTTGTTGGGACTTGTAGGAAGTTGTGATTGATTTGTTGGTGTTTGGATGTGGTTTTTCCTCTATTAGAGAGTTATGCGAACTGGGGTGGAGAGCCTAAAGTTAAATAAGGCAAACATAGAGATTAGCCTTTGAATGGTATGTGATAAACTGGTGATCGGTTAAAGTCTGCTGGTGTTGCTTGCAATAGCATCGAGGAGTTCAGCCACTATGGAATTTGTTTGGAGATGAATTCAGTTGGATAAGGTTCTTGGCATAAGGTTGACGAGATTTGGTGTATGCTAGGAAGAAATTTGGCTGTTCCCAAGGTCTACCATAAGTAAAGTAGGAAGGTGTTGGGATTTGGCATTCATAATAGTTAAACTGGTATTGCTCTTGATATCTCTTAAGAATCCTGCCACCTTCAAGATCGTCCACAAGTTGGTAACTATTCTGGATGGAAAGTCAATGAGAACAATGGATTTGTTGATTAAGACTATGGCTAGGTTCTCTGGGGAGAAGCTTGAATTCATATTAACAACGAGGTCCTTTTTGCTAACTTAAGTTTACAGAACTAATTCTTGATGTAGGAGTGTCAAGGTTTGCCATTTATAGAATGGGGTATAGAAGTTTGACTGAGAAAGAGTTCTGCTAATCCGATGTCATAAACATGGGTTTGGTGGAATCTGCCAACTGTAGTGGTGAGATAAGGCTAGGAGGTTCAATCGAAAAGGAGTTCGGTTATCTCCAAGGTTGGCTGGATTAGACTATGTTTAAGTTTGCCACTCGGAGTCCTACTACTTTCCTCATGTCATGGGTCATGGTTAATCGAACGGCGATTTCCTTCATTGTTTAGGATCGTCCAGACAAAGTTCATTACGCGTTGTAGGTTTTGCAGGTTCTGCAATTAACTAGAGAGTTGATAATTATAGTTGGGAGGATCATCTTGCCCACAGCTTGACTAAAGTTTGGCAATAATTGCCATAGTTTCGGATGGAATTAGATCAAAATTAGATACCTTGCAGAACTTCGGCAAGAGCCATTTTATCCCCAACAACAAGGCAGATGGCATGGAAGGATAAGATAATTGGTTAGTTCATTCAAACTCAAACTCTTATTTGAATTTGAATGCAATCAACCTATTATTATCAAATTGGTGTGAGAAAGGAGGAGCGCAAGCCCACTCTTGCATGGAAAAAATGCATGAGAAACTCATGGAGAATGGGATGGTGCAAAGAGTGCTGAGGTGGCACATAGGAAGACTAGGTCAAATTAGTCTTAATTCATCTTATCCAATTGAACCAACTCAAACCAATTTGGTTAGACCTAATTAGACCAGATTAAATCCAACTCATTTAGGCTTAATTAGGCTCAATTAAATTTGAATCAAATCGGGAATTGATTAAACCCAACCCCTAATCAAATCAGTGATCAAACCTCCTCGATGATTAGGTCATCTCATAACCTAAACGGATCAAATCCAAGTGAATCCAATTCAATTAGACTTGATCCAAAAATAATTACTCAATCAAATTAAGTTAATTAGTGATCAAATTGCTAATTAAATCTCTCATAAACATAGAGTTAAAATTCAGTGGGTGTCCGGGCAACAGAGTCCCATCAAAATAAAACTCTTGATCGAAGAGTCCTAAATCAGTGGGACTCTGGATCCTAGAGTCCCAAATAAATGGAATTTATGATCACAAAGTTTTAGATCAGTAAAACTCTCGATCATAGAGTCCCAAACAAGTAGGACTTAGAGTTTCAGTGCAGTAGGACTCTTGGTCACAGAGTTTCAATCTAGTGGGACTCTTGATCCAAGAGTTCCAAACAAGCAGGACTCAGAGTCCTAATCTAGTAGGACTCTCGATCAAAGAGTCCTAGTCTAGTGAAACTCTTGACCATAGAGTTTTAGTCCAATGGAACTCTTCATCAGCCATCAGATCAGATAAAAATCTCTAATGTATGTGACCACGCAAGTTCAAACTTAAGCTAGTAATATAGGAATCAATTCCTGTACTTATCAAAGTGACCATCTATCAATGGTATCCAACATCCAGATAGGTCAAATAGTCACAATCGCAATACTTAGAACCTATGTGAATATGGTTACCGCATAATTCATCCACTTGATCTCTAGATGACTTAGAGTTAAACTATCAATCCTAAAAAGTACATTCAAATCGTGTCTCAATGCAATCAGTCTCGTGACTCCTCACTAGGACTATCCCGACTAATATTTTGCTAAATTGAAACACAATTGAACATAGCTCCTAAACTAGAGTGGTCAATCCCATCTTGATTCATGCACTGACTCCTCAAGTACTTGACTATGTTCAGAAACCTTCCATCATTGAATTAAAAATTCAGACAGTCCGGCACCAAAGCACAGTGAGTTGCTTGAAAGTCACCATGGTGATCTCAGGTTGGAGGTATACTTATACCCATATTTTATTAGAGCAAATCTTGACAGCAGAAAAGCTTTGGAGTCGATCACATTCAGTGCAAATATACCCCTATATCTTACTTGCATGCCATACTAGTGTCTCCACACTACTTGGTTAGGAGGATAACTAACTCATATAACACACAATGACCTACACTCGATAAAGGTTGTCATTCTTGGTAACAATATATCATTTGATCACGAACAAGTTTAAGGACTAAACGACAAATCCTCCATTGTTAATTTTAAATTATCCTAAGGACTTCACCGTAACACAGAAGTTCATTAGAAGATAAAAAATTTATGATGAAAAATGCTAAAATAATTTTTATTTATTTATTAATTTAGATATATTTATAAAATTAGCTCAACCGTCAATAGGCTGATAATTGGCTTTAGAACACTATTTCCAATAATCACCTACTTAGAATAAAGCCAATTGGTGCTGTATCTAATACCCATGTTTGACTTGAAGTTGTCGAACTCCTTCACTGCAATGGCTTTAGTAAATGGATTGATCAGGTTCTCCTTCCTATCAGTCTTTTAAAGATTGATGTCATCTCGATCCATGATCTTCGAACAAGGTGGTAGCAGTGCAGAATATGCTTCATTCGCTGGTGTGCCTTCAGTTTCTTTACCTAAGCAAAGGCTCCAGAGCTATCACAGAAGAGCAAAACTAGACCATCAAGAAAGGATGCTACTCCAAGCTCGGTGATGAACTTTCTCAGCTATAATGCTTCTTTAGCAACTTTCGATGAAGCGACATACTCTGCCTCGCAAACTGAGTTGGCCATAGTGTGCTACTTGAAACTCTTCCAGCAGATAGCTCCTCCATTAAAGATAAACACATACCCCAATACACTTTTGCTATCATCATGATTAGATTGATAACTGAAGTTCGTAAACCCCATAAGTCTCAAATTTGACTCAACATAAACAAGCCATTGGTCCTTAGTATTTTTCAAATACTTTAGGATGGTTTTAACAACCTTCCAGTGGTTCTCTTCTAGATCAGATTGGTACTAGTTACTATCCCTAGTGAGTATGCCACATCTGATCTTGTACATGTCATGGCATATATGATAGAATCCACTGCCGAAGCATATGAAATTCTACTCGTACACTCTCTTTTAAGGTGTTGTCGGATAATCCCTCTTCGAGAGAGAAATTCCATGGTCTATCAATAGATAGTCTTTCTTAGAATTCTCCATGCTAAATCGCTTTAGCACAGTATTAATGTACATGGACTGGGATAATCCAAGCAACCTCTTAGATCTATCTCTATAGATCTTCATCCCTAGAATGTAGGAAGCTTCTTCCAGATCCTTCATGAAGAACTATGATGATAGTTAGATCTTTATTCTTTGTAATGCAAAGACATCATTTCCGATTAAAAGAATATCATCCACATATAATACTAGGAATACAACCATTGGACCATTAGTCCATTTGTATATATAGAATTTTTTCCATTCTTAATGAAACCATACATTTTGATCATCCTATCAAAATGTATGTTCCAACTTCGAGATGCCTACTTTAGTCCATAAATGGACCTTCAAAGCTTGCACACCTTAGACTCATCTATGGATGTGAATCTTTTAGGTTGTATCATATACACCTCTTCGTCCAACTCTCCATTCACGAAAGCTATCTTCACATCCATCTACCAGATTTCATAGTCCAAATGGCCAGCTATTGCAAACATAATTCGAATAGACTTGAGCATTGCCATAGGAGAAAATGTCTTATTATAGTCTATACCATAACATTGATAATACTTTTTGGCAACCAAACAGGCTTTATAGGTCTCCACCTTTCCATCTACATTTTTTTTTCTTTTGAAGACCCACTTACATCCTACGGATTTTACCCCTTCAGGTGGATCAACCAATGTCCATACATCATTGACCTTCATGGACTCCATTTCAGATTTCATGATTTTAAGCCATTTCTCAGAGTTGGATCTCTACATTGCATCTATATAATTGATCAGATCCTCATCATTCTCATCAAGTTTGATAGGATTACCATCCTGAACCAAGAAACCATAGTATCTATCCGACTGATATGGTACTCTATTAGACTGCCTTAAGGGTGTAGATTCACTAGGCTTTAGGTTTGATCTATTCAAATCCAATTCAGGTTCAACTACTTGTGTCAGTTGTTCCACTTGTCAAACTTTCTCAAGTTCAACATTAGAGGCATTAGTTCCTTAACCAAGAAACTTCTTTTTTAAAAAGATTGCCTTAAAATTGATAAACAACTTTTATTTATCAGTGAGATAGAAATAATACCATTTGATCTCTTTTGGGTACCCTATAAAATTGCACTTATCAAACCTAGGTCCAAGTTTGTTCGTTACTAAACATTTGACATAAGCCAGACACCCCCAAATCCTAAGGTGCAAGAGTACTGGCTTACGCCTTGTCCACATCTCATATGGCATTTTGAAAATAGACTTACTCGAAATCTTATTTAGAATGTAACAAGTTGACTCGAGCACATATCCACGTAAGAAGATTGGCAGACTAGCAAATCCTATCATAGATCGAACCATATCCAACAGAGTCTGATTTCTTCTTTTAGACACACTATTATGTTATGGTGTACCAAGAGGAGTCCATTGGAAGAGAATCATATTCTCTCCAAGATATGTCAGAAATTTGCTGGAAAGGTAATCACCACCTTGGTCAGACTGAAGAGTTTTAATACTCTTTTCAGTTTGCTTTTCTACCTCATTATGGAATAGTTTGAACATTTCAAATGACTTCAGTTTATGTTTTGTTAAGTAGATGTACCCATACCTAGATAGGTCATCAATGAATATTATGAAGTAGAAATATATATCTCTAGCATTTGAGCTCATGGGTCCACATACATCAGTATATACTAGATCTAAGAGTTCACTGGCTCACTCATCCTTTCTAGTAAAAGATGACTTGGTCATCTTATCAAAAAGACATAACTCATAGGTCGGAAGCGATTCACAGTCACTAACTTCAAGAATTTCTTCTTGAGCCAACCTGTTTACTCTATTCTTATTAATGTGACCTAGCCTATAGTGCCAAAGATAGACTTTAGACATATCATTTTCTGTAGGATATTTACCAGAGGACTGGACCATATTAATAGACCATGATAATAAATAAATATCATTATTCAATTATCCAATACAAATCATAACACCATTCAAAATGATATTATAAATTTTTATTATTGAAAATTCATAACTATTCTTGGCCAAAAGGCCTACAAAAATAACATTCAATAAAGAATTTGGATAGAAGTGACATTCACTAAGAACAACTTTAGAAGAATTGATTATAAGGTTCATGGTTTCTAAAGCTAGAACTAAAACTTGTCTTCCATCTCCAACATTTAGGAACCTCTCATTTTCATCAAATCTTCTACTGACTTGCAAACCCTACATCGAATTACAGATATGATAAGAACTTTCAATATCTAATACCAAGGCAGTAGTATCACATATTAAGAAGTTGCAAGATGATATCATATAATTATCTTGCCCAGCAACTACTTGCTTCTTCCTCGGCTAGTTTGGGTCCATGGAAGCAATGTACTAAGGATAGTTTCTCTTTCAGTGCCCTTGCTTCTTAAAAAAGAAGCACTTTGCCAGGTTTTGGTTGGACTTGTGCTTCTTAGTCTAATCCTGTGCAGATGTTCCAGTATGTGGTTGCACCTTCTTATTCTTTTTCTTCTTGTTCTTTTTCTCTTTCTTAAAGGGTTGATGACCAGAAGAAGACCCACCCACTACATTCACCGACTCCTTATAGAGCTAGTAATCCTTCTTAAATTTCTGCAGCAACTCCAACAAACTATGATAGTTTACTACAGGTTTTGTCATTCTAAAATGAGTAAGGAAAGAGAGGAAGGACTTGGATAAAGAATTCAAGATCGCATCCTTATCGAGTTGCTCATGTAGGAAGAAGCCTAGCTTACTCAGGTGCTTAATCATCTCGATCATGTACAATACATGCTTGGTGATTGACGCCCTATCCCTCATCCGAGTGTTGAAAATGGCAAAATTAGTCTTGTACCTCTCAGCGTCGTCAGGTGTGCCATAGAAGTCATTCAACATTTAAAGCATTTTTTATGGTTGGGCATTTTCAAACCTATGGCTAAACTCATCATTCATTATTGCCAGCATAATGCACCGAACGGTGGTGCAGTCGTTGAGCCACTTCTGATAAGTGTCTGTGATCGCTCCTCTAGCATTCAGAGCTAGTTCCTTAGGTGTCAGATTAGTTAAAACATACAAGATCTATTCATGCTTTAGGATGATTTTCAACTTTCAATACTAGCTATTGAAGTTGGGTCCCATAAGATTGTCATTGTCCAATAATGATCGTAGTGATAAGGTAGTGGCCACATCTACATGATAAGAAAAATCAAAACCTAATTAGTATATGAATTATTTAGCCTAAAGACTTGGACTTTAGTCTAAAGGCTCTCCCACTATTTTATATGAATTGGTAGCCTCTACCTCCAATTTGAGAAATTATCTTAATTTTTTAGTGGATACTAGAATCCACAATGACTACAAACAAGCCCACTTGGATCGGTTAATCTATGTGCATTTATGGATAGCTTCATACCCAATTATTTCTCTAAACAACTTCTGGTAATGTTAATTTTGCCCCAGAAATCTAATCAGTAGACTTTGGCCTCTACTGAAAAGATTCAGTTAGATCCAACCATTAATATGACCATATTTGGTTCATCTGACCAACAAATGATTAGACCCGACTTTGGTCGGCCAACCTGACCACCATTAGAAAGACACAATCAAATCATCATATTATGAATGATAATTTCATTAGTCAATAAGCACCAGGCCTTTGAGCCTCAAATGATTATTAAACTAATGTCCCCTTTATCACTCAATTTAATGGAAGGTTTGACTTAGTTATCACATAACTTTATCATTTTTAAGGACCTAATAATTTTAGAGAATTTTAATTTTAAGAAGAGGAGAGAAGAATTAACCAGCCAATTTTTATTCTCCCACCGACTTCATCAAGTCAGATAAAAAAGGATCTAATTCAAGCTGGCATTAGGAGCATTTAAATCTATCATGCTAATTTACCTAATTGACATGGGTAAGCCCAAATCACCAAGTGATCTAATTAAAATCTAATTCACCAGGATGACTATGTAAGTAAAATTAGTAGAAGGGGTATACCATTAACTCATCAAAGATTGAATTAGTATGAGTAGCTCCTACTTAAAAGCCACTGGTATGAACTGACAAACTTACCTTAGATACCATTTGGTTCATTAGTTTCAATTTGATCAACTTAGTAATTTTAGATTCAACCACGTAGCCATGAATCAAGTCCATTTGGTCCTTGTTAAAAGCATGGACTTGACCAATTACAACTATTGTAATTGTGTCTAAAGAATCCTTGACCTAATCTAAATCAATATTTGATTAGATTTGATCAATTACTCTAATTAAGTCTATTCTTTAGCTAACCTTAAGTCTAACCTAATTAATGAACCTAATTCATTTAACCTGATAACCCATATTTTATGATTAACGACTTAGAATCTTTAATTCATAATTCAAGACCCTAATTCATCATATTTAATTCTTAATTAAGTTTTTAGGATGAGGGTTGGGGTTTGGCATTTCAAAAATATTTTTTAAAGTTTTGAAATGTTCTTTCACTATCTAGCATTGTTGACCAAATGGGTTGACTCATTTTTAAATTGGGTTGGCTCATTTCATAAATAGTACTAGTTCTAGGGTTTAATCCAAATCTATGTACACTTACATAAAATATCATGAATGAATTTAGATCTAATCTAAATATTAATCCATGATTAAAAATTAGATTAAAGTCATTCAATCATATCATAAAAATTATTAGATCAAATCTAAAATTTTATGATCAATGTTCTAGATCAGCAACGTACTAGGACAACCATTTCACTATAATGGATAAACCTTACAGCATGACAACCTTCAGTCCATGTGATCATTATTTTATTTTTAGATTTAAAAATTAGATTATTAATTGGATCTAATCTAAGAAATAATATAAGCATACAAATACACCACATTAAGCAATCTAGTTGCTCTGATACCATTGATGATTTATATGTTGGATTTCTAGCTCTACTTTTGAAACTTTTTCAAAAATTAATTACAATAGAATTAAAAATTAATCTAATTAATTTTTAAGAGCTATAGATCAATTCTATAAATCCTAAAAATCTAAGATCTAATGTGATATATATGCAATGAATCTAAAAATAAAATAGCAATCAGCAGTAAAACTATTTTACTACTTTACATATTCAGAACACGTTATCTTTGCACAGATAGTCGATCTCCATAATTTGATCACCATAAGAAAGATTCTCTCATCGCGATGCAGCCACACATCATGTCTGGCCTTCATGGATCATCAACATGAGGCCCTGATCCTGATTGGTTCCTCCCGAATGCTAGCTCGATGGTGGATCCTTTTTGATGGTTGAATCTAATTGAACGACTTTGATCTACCTCCACCAAATCTTTGGATGTTCTAGATTAGCAGCAGAGGTTGAGGAGGCTCTTTAGAAAATTTTGTGAAGTTCTGATGCTCAAAACTCACGAAATCATATGCCAAATCCTAGATCAAAATTATAGGGTAGCACTATGAAAAACTTGTGCCTCACTCCATTTTTCTCTTCCCTCAAAATTTTTCTGATTTTTCTCATGCAAGGGGAGGGCTCACACATGTAGGGTAGAGTTTCTTTTAGATGGTCATGTGTCTAAAAAAAATTCTAAGAATTAAATAAGGGTGCAAACACAATGGAGATGGCATGGAAGGATAAGATCAGGGGGTTAGTTCATTCAAACTCTTATTTGAATTTGAATGCAATCAACCTATTATTATCCAATTGGTGGGTAAGAAAGGAGGGGCACATCCCCTCTCTTGCATGGAAAAGATGCATGAGAAATACTTTCTCGTGGAGAATGAGATGGTGCAAAGAGTGGTGAGGTGGCGCATAGGAAGACTAGGTCAAACTAGTCTTAATTCATCTTATCCAATTGAACCAACCCAAACCAATTTGGTTAGGCCCAATTAGACCAGATTAAATCCAACTCATTAAGTCTTAATTAGACTCAATTAAATTTTAATCAAATTAGAAATTGATTAAGTCCAACCCCTGATCAAATCAGGGATCAAACCTCCTCGACGATTAGGTCATTTCATAACCTAATAGGATCAAACCCAACTGAATCCAATTCAATTGGACTTGATCTAAAAGTAATTACTCAATCAAATTGAGTTAATTAATGATCAAATTACTAATTAAATCTCTCATAAATATATAGTCCAAATTTAGTGGGTGTCCAGGGTAATAGAATCCCATCAAAATGAAACTCTTGATTGAAGAGTTCCAAATCAGTGGGACTCTTGACCCCAGTTTTCCAAACGAATGAAACTCGTTATCATAGAGTCCTAAACTTGTAGGACTCTCAATCATAGAATTAAAGACAAGTAGGACTCAAAATTCTAATATAGTAGGACTCTTGGTCACAGAGTCCCAATCGAGTGGGATTCTTGACCATAAAGTCCCAGACTAGCAGGACTCGGAGTCCTAACCCAGTAGGACTCTCAGTCAAAGAGTCCCAGTCTACTGAAACTCTTAACCATAGAGTTTCAATCTAGTGGGACTCTTCATCAGCCATTAAATCAAATAGGAACCTCTAATGTGTGTTACCTCACGGGTTTGAACCTAAGCCGATAGCAAAAGAATCAATTCCTATACTAATCGAAGTGACCATCTAGCAATGGTACCCAACATCTAAATAGATCGAATAATCATAATTGCAATACTCAGAATCTACATGAATATGGTTACTGCATAACTCATCCCTTTGACCTCTATGTACAAGATGACTTTAAACTATCAATCCAGAAAGTACATCTAAATCTTATCTCAATGCAATCAATGCCGTGACTCCTCACTAGGACTACCTTGGCCAAGGCTTTGCTAAATTGAAATACAATTGAATACAACTTCTGAACTGGAGTGGTCAATCCCATCTTGAATCATGCACTGACTTCTTAGGTACTCGATTGTGCCCAAAAACCTTCCATCATTGAATTAGAAATTCAAGTAGTCCAACACCAAAACATAGTGAGTTGCTTGGAAGTCACCTTGATGATCTCAAGTCGGAGGGACACTTATTCTTATATTTCACCAGAGCAAATCTTGATAGCAGAAAAGCTTTGAAGTCGATCACCTTTAGTACAAATGTGCCTCTACATCTCACCTGCATGCCATACCAGTGTCTCCACACTCCTTGGTTAAGAGAACAACCAACCCATATGACACATAACAACCTACACTCGATAAATGTTGTCATCCTTAGTAACAACATATCATTTGATCACGAACAGGTTTAGCAACTAAATGAGAAATCTTTCTTTGTCGATTCTAAATAGTTCTAAGGACTTCACCACAACACCAAAGATTATTAGAAGATGAAAAAATTTATGATGAAAAATATCAAAATAACTTTTATTTATTTATTAATTCATATATATAGTTATAAAATTAGTTCAACCATTAGCAGGCTGATGAATGGCTTTGGGATACTATTTCCAACACCCTGGTTGAGTTGATGAACATGCTGGTGACTACTGAGGACATCTTGAAGAGTTCAAAGAACTCAATACTTGCTGTGGAGCGGACCTCTTCCAAAAAAAAAAAATTCTAGGAAGAAGAAGAAATTCACAAAAAAATGAAAGACTGAGGGAAAGAAGAAGTAGAAGAAGGCAAAATTAAAGAAGAAGGCTCTAGAAAAAGAAAAGTATTTTCACTGTAACTCTAATAGCTATTGAAAGTGGAACTGCCTTGTTTACATGGCAAGTTTGAAGAACAAGGAAGGAGGACCTTCTAAAGGTATACTTGTCATTAAGACAAACTTGATGATTTTTTCTACATCCAGTTAGGTGCTTGACTCTGGATCTAGTGCTCATTTGTACACTTCTTTATAGAATCTTGAGGATAGCAGGAGGTTGAGCGACCACGAGATGATCCTACATGTCGAAAATGGAGCAAGGATTATTGTTGTAGCCATGAAAATATGTTATGAATTATTTTCGAACCTGTGGAAACTCTTGTAACTTCTACCAACTCTAAGAAAGGAAGTTGGAGATGATAGCAAGAAAGATAAATATTAGATAATAAGAAGATGAGATGATGGCAAAGTGAGAAAGAGAGAAAGCTAGGATTTTAAGAAGAAAAGGAATTCAATTCATTCTCTTATCCATAATCTACATATACAAATATATCTATGACACCCTGAGTCAACACGACTTAGCCCTAAAAAACTTCCCTCGACTAACCTATACATGAAAATACTCGTACAAGCCCATGTAAACCCATGTTGTGCATGCTCTCATCCTTTGGACTAAAGACCTAGCCCAATACATGAATTAGCCACCTTAAGACCTCTCATACCAAACCTTAAGATTCCTTGGATTAGACCAAATCTAAGACCAAATAGAAAATCAATCTAGATCTATTTGCCATCATCTAGCCAGCTCAACTGCATCACCCTGAACCATGTCTTCTATCTGTTTGAGACAGTCGGCTCGAAAATAGGCTGAGCCTGCTCGATCTCAGATCGAGCCAGCCTGACTGTGTGCCGGCCTCTTTATCTTTGCTGATATATCTTCAGCCAATCCTAGCCTTCAGAGCCACCACCTTGACTCCTTCACAGTCTTCTAAGTTTTGGGAGCACCACACTTGCCCTTTCAATCTCTACCTTGGCGTCCCAAGGCTTGAGGCAAGTCTATCATGTCCATCAGATACATCGATTTTACACATTTATGAAAGCTGTCCCAAGGAAGAACTTTTGTTAGTGCATCCACTGGATTCTCCTTGGTGTGGACTTTCACCAGCTTTACTTCACCTTCTTCCATAATCTCTTATTGGGAAATATGTCCCAAAGCCAATTATTAGCCTATTGATGGTTAAGCTACTTTATATTTGTAATTAATTTATTAATAAATAAAATATATTTTTGATATTTTCCATCATAAGTATTCATCTTCTAATGAACTCCATTATTGTGATGAAGTCCTTAGGACTATTTAGCTTTGATAAAGAGTGGATTTATTGATTAGTCCTTAAATTTTTTCATGACCAAATGATAGATTGTTAATAAGGATGACAGTAGCTATCGAGCATAGATCGCTGTATGCCATATAGGTTGGTTGTCCTCTTAACCAAGGAGTGTGGAGACAATGGTATGGCATATAGGTGAGATGTATAGGCACATCATCATTGAACATGACCAACTCTAGAGCATTCTGCTATCGAGAATGTCTCTGATGGGATATAGGTATAAGTATCCCTTTGACCTAAGATCATCTCAGTGACCTGCAAGCAACTCACTGTGTTTTGGTACCAGACTAACTAAATTTCTAATTTAGTAATGGAAGACTTCTAGGCATAGTCAAGTACTTGTGAAGTCAGAGTGTGATCAAGATGGGATTGACTACTCAAAGAGTGGAGAAAAATGTATCACTGTATTTTAATATAGCAAAATCTTGGCCAAGATAATCCATCAAATGGATTTGATATTTTGAAATACAATGTGGACAACTTGATCAGAGTTGATAGTTGAATTTTGAGGTGTCCTATGAGCATTTTGGTTAAGGAGATAAATTATATGAAAACTATATCTGCATAGATTCTAAGGATGTTATTCTACACATTCGACCTATCCGATCATCAGGTACCATTGCTTAATGATCACTTCGATTGATATAGAAATCTATTCCTATGCTATCGACTTAGATTCAAACCTATAAGGTCACACATATTAGAGTTCATGATCTAATCAGATGGTTGATCAATGATTAAGAATTATTCTAGGGTTAAATAATCAATATGATTGGTGTTTAACCTAGTGCAAGTGTTGTAAGAGGATCGATTAGCAATTAGATTGCTAATTAACTTAATTTGATTAAGCTAGAGGATTGAGATTAAGTCTAATTAAATATTATTTTATTAGATTTGGTTTGGATTTGATTGGATCAAGTTTAATTGACTTATTGGATAAGCTAAGTGCAAGAAAGAACTAATCCTAGTCTAACTAGGACTCGGGTCAACCCAATTTTCTAATTTGATTAAAAAATTAAATTAGATTTAATCTAATTTAATTAAATATTTAAATAGATTAGGGTTTTATTTAATTGAGTTAGTTTACTCTTGATTTTATTTGGTTAAAAGATCATGTTTGACCAAGTCAAAATAGGAGTCCTAGTGTGACTAGGACTCCCTAACCTTGCGCCACCTTAGCCCATGCCCCCCACACCCATTTTTTCTTATTTTGTGTGTGAGATCTCCTCTCCCTGATCATCATGCATTCCCCTCTCTCTCTCCTTTTCTCATAAGGCAATTTGTTGGAAGACCAAGTCAAAAGGAGAGTTAGTTTTGCTTTAGGATTCTATGAGATAGAATCCCTGTTGACCAAATCTTCTATCCCTTGTGTGCCACCCCCTCTCCTATTTTTTCTCCACTATTTCCATGGTGAGAAAGGGGAATTTTATGCATTCTCCCTTACTGGATTCATCAAAAAATCAGAGGAGGGTCGCCTAACTCTTGGGCGCCCCAACCAATTGCCAAATCTAGTCCTGCCTTGTCTAGTTTTTGACCTAGACAAGGACTCTTCCTTTTCTATAAATTTTGGATGAATTTTGTCCTAATTTTTCATGAAATACAGAGATTTGGGGTGCACAAAAATCAAAGGGAGAGGGTTCTTGGGCATAGGGGTTCCACAGGCACCAAACTAGGTGTCTATGTGAGAGAAAAGAGAAGAAAAAGAGGATCTTCTTCTAGGGCTGTTTTATTCTTCACCTCTCCTTCTTATTTTGAGTTTTTTTTTGAGAGAGTCTCAGATTAGAAAAATATCCTCTTCCTTCTCATATTTTGGAGAGTCCAAGTTTTGAAGAAGGAAGCATCGGATCGACTGTCGAAGAAGGATCAGCACGGTACTAGCATGCTATACTGATTTTCTACATCGGACTTCAGATTAGAGTTTATAGGCTCGTGTGGTCGACTCCTAGAGGCCGGACATGTATGCGGCTTATGACTTCATCCTCAAGTCTGGATCAGCAAGTTAGAACATCTAACTTGCATAGATAATAGATTTGATCTATTGATTTCATACCTGCATTAGATGTAGTGTAGATCTAGGTTGATGTGATCAACCTTTCCTTCCCATTTATTTTTTTAATTTTTGATTTAATATCATGCCTTGATCATGTAATTGATCTAAGATCTAGGTGTTTGCATATTTATTTAAATAAATATTTAATTTATTTAAGTCTTCCATTGCCTGATCCTGAAAAAGTTTCAAGATCTACCTGTGAAATCCTAGATCTGGTTCCTTCAGCTCTCTAATCCGGTGGTACTTGAAATCGATGTATTTCGTTCTTGCATAGTAGATAGAGTTCTAAGTAAGTAACAGTGTACTCTGACTATCATAGTGCATCCTGACAGTCTCTTGCATGAGATCCATCTCCAATGCCAATCCTTTCAACCATAGAGCCTCCTTTGCTGCTCCGTAACACCTATGTATTCAACCACAGTTGTAGATAAAGCCGTGATGGATTGCAAAGACAATCTCCACGAGACTGAATCTCCAAATAGACTAAACATAAAGCCTATCATTGACCATTGAGTGTCCATGTCTCCATCGAAATCTGCATCCATAAACCCATTTATCTACCCCCAAGCTTCCTCGGATATGTCGGAGAGTTTTTTAGCTCTATCTTGCTGTCCATAGTAGATGCCAACTCCAACAGTACTTGCTAAGTATCTGAAGTTCCACTTCAATGCTTGCTAATGCTCCTTACTAGACTATGCCATGAACCTACTAACCTGGCTCACTGTATGGGCGATATCTGGTCTACAACACACCATGGCATACATTAAGCTTCCTACACCAGAGGCATATGGTGTTCTCTCCATCTCCTGAGCCTTCACCTCAGTCTGTGGTGACATCATCTTTGAGAATTTGATGTGTCCAATAAGTGGCAGCTCCATCGATTTTGCTTCCTTCATCCCAAACCTCTCCAAGACCTTTCTGATGTAGCCTCCCTGAGTTAAATGCAGCATCCTCTTGGCTTGATCTCTAAAGATTTTCATGCCTAAGATCTTCCTTGTAGGCTCCAAATCCTTCATCTCAAACTTCCAAGATAAGATCGCCTTTAGTTCTTGCACAACCTTCCTACTCTTGCATGCTATGAGCATGTCAACCACATACAAGAGTAGAAACACCCTAGACTCATCCTCCAAAGATTTAACATATACACAAGAGTCATACTCACACCTAAAAAGTCCAATGCTCTTCACATATGAGTCAAATTGCTTGTACTATTGCCTTGGCGATTGCTTCAACCCATATAATAATTTCTACAGCAAACAAATCTTTTTTTTCTGCTCTTGGCTCTTGGAATCCTAGTGGCTACTCCATATAAATGCTCTCCTCCAAATGCCCATGGAGGAATGCTGTTTTGACATCCATCTACTCCATCTCCAAGTCCTGAACTGCCATAATACTCAGCTACATTCTGATGGAAGTATGCCTAACAATAGGAGAAAATACTTCATTAAAATCAATACCTTTCATCTAGGAGTATTCCATGGCCACTAACCGTGCCTTATACCTAACACCTCCCTACTCTAAAGGACCCTCATTGTGTTGGTAAACCCACTTGCAATCAATGGATTTTTTTTCTCATGGAAACAGCACCAAATGCCATGTCTCATTCTCCTGGAGAGCCTGCATCTCCTCAGACATTACTTGGACCCACTTCTCTCTATCTTGACTATCCATATCCTTCTTGTAGGTGTATGGGTACCCATTTTCTATCACCAGGATATATGGCTGTGTATCTTCGAAGTTGTATCGTTCTGATTGCCTATTGTCCCTTTTGGGCTTGTATAGCGCAACCCTAATATCCATCCTAGGTCCAGCTTGCTCTTGCCTGGCCTCCTAGCTTCCATTACCTATCCGAGCTCTCTCCACCTATGGTGACACCTCCGATGAGTGCTCCACCTGAATACCAAGTCCTCCTGATGCACCTGCAAGTGGCAAAATAGAGTAAGATGTAGACCTCCTGCTGCATCTATGGCTCCTTCATGCCATCTTGCCCTTGGAGAACTAAATTTTCATCAAAGGTGACATTCCTACTAATGACAACCTTCTTCTCCAAGGGATCCCACAGTCGGTATCCCTTAACTCCTCACGGATATTCCATGAACACCATCTTCTATGATCTGGCATCCAACTTGCTTTGCCCACCAGCACGGATGTGCACAAAAGTCGTGCATCCAAAAATCCTTAGATGGATCATCCCAATCTTCCTTCTAGATCATCTCTCCTTGAAAACATTGTATGAGGTGATCGATTCACTAGATAATAGGATGCATCCACTATATCAATCCAAAATGCCTTTGGAAGTCCCATCCACAGTCTTATGCACCGTGCCTTTTCCAAAAGGGTTCTGTTAATTCTTTCAGCGATCCCATTTTGTTGAGGAGTTTCTTTTATCGAGAAGTGCCTTTTGATTTCACACTCCTCATAAAAGCCTTGGAACTCTTTGCTGGTGTATTGTTCATCATTGTCTGACCGTAGATACTTCAAGTGTTGACCTATCTCTTTCTCCACCTTAACTTTTCATGCCTTGAACCTGGTGAAGACTTCTGATTTATCCTTTATGAAGTAAACCCATACCTTCTTTAAGAAATCATCTATAAAGATCAAGAAGTATCTCGCTCCATTTCTTGCCAAAAATAGAGCTGGCCCCCACACATCAGTGTGAACCAGTTCTAGTGGGGCTGCACTATGGGTTGAACTAATGGCAAACTATACTCTTCTCTATGTACCCATATGGAATGGCTCATAAACCTCTATAACACCTCCATCCAGATCTGAAATCAGACCATGTTTGCTTAGCTCCTTCATTCAACGATCATCCATGTGGCCTAGGTGGTAGTGTCATAACCGACAAGACCCCTACTGATCCTGCACTACTGCCGCTACATCAAATTCTTTAGTCACCACAGATCCAACCAACTTATATAGATTGTTCTCCATCCTCTGGCCCCTCATCACCACTATAGCACCTTTGAAGATATTGAGAACTCCACTCCTAGCATGACTGCTGAAGCTACAGTCACTCCACTCTAGATAGCTCAGTGACATGAGATTTTTCTTCAAATCTAGAACATGCTTCACATTTGTGAGAGTCTGCACCATCCCATCAAACATCCTCATTCGGATGCTTCCAATACCAGCAACTCTACATAGGTTATCAACTCCAAGTGTCACACTACTCCATCTCCAAGTCCTGAACTGCCATAATACTTAGCTACATTCTGATGGAAGTATGCCTAACGACAGGAGAAAATACTTCATTGAAATCAATACCTTTCATCTAGGAGTATTCCTTGGCCACTAACCGTGCCTTATACCTAACACCTCCCTACTCTAAAGGACCCTCATTGTGTTGGTAAACCCACTTGCAATCAATGGATTTTTTTTCTCGTGGCAACTGCACCAAATGCCATGTCTCATTCTCCTGGAGAGCCTGCATCTCCTCAGACATTACTTGGACCCACTTCTCTCTGTCCTGACTATCCATATCCTTCTTGTAGGTGTATGGGTACCCATTTTCTATCACCAGGATATATGGCTGTGTATCTTCGAAGTTGTATCGTTCTGATTGCCTATTGTCCCTTTTGGGCTTGTACAGCGCAACCCTGATATCCATCCTAGGTCCAGCTTGCTCCTGCTTGGCCTCCTGGCTTTCATTACCTATCCGAGCTCTCTCCACCTATGGTGACACCTCCGATGAGTGCTCCACCTGAATACCAAGTCCTCCTGATGCACCTGCAAGTGGCAAAATAGAGTAAGATGTAGACCTCCTACTGCATCTATTGTTCCTTCATGCCATCTCGCCTTTGGAGAACTAAATTTTCATCAAAGGTGACATTCCTACTAATGACAACCTTCTTCTCCAAGGGATCCCACAGTCGGTATCCCTTAACTCCTCACGGATATTCCAAGAACACCATCTTCTATGATCTGGCATCCAACTTGCTTCGCCCACCAGCACGGATGTGCACAAAAGTCGTGCATCCAAAAATCCTTAGATGGATCATCCCAATCTTCCTTCTAGATCATCTTTCCTTGAAAACTTTGTATGAGGTGATCGATTCACTAGATGATAGGATGCATCCACTATATCAATCCAAAATGCCTTTGGAAGTCCTATCTACAGTCTCATGCACCGTGCCTTTTCCAAAAGGGTTCTGTTAATTCTTTTAGCGATCCCATTTTGTTGAGGAGTTTCTTTTATCGAGAAGTGCCTTTTGATATCACACTCCTCATAAAAGCCTTGGAACTCTTTACTGGTGTATTGTTCATCATTGTCTGACCGTAGATACTTCAAGTGTTGACCTATCTCTTTCTCCACCTTAACTTTTCATGCCTTGAACCTGGTGAAGACTTCTAATTTATCCTTCATGAAGTAAACCCGTACCTTCTTTATGAAATCATCTATAAAGATCAACAAGTATCTCACTCCATTTCTAGCCAAAAATAGAGCTGGCCCCCACACATCAGTGTGAACCAGTTGTAGTGGGGCTGCACTATGGTTTGAACTAATGGCAAACTATACTCTCCTCTATGTACCCATATGGCATGGCTCATAAACCTCTATAACACCTCCATCTAGATCTGAAATCAGACCATGTTTGCTTAGCTCCTTCATCCAATGATCATCCATGTGGCCTAGGTGGTAGTGTCATAACCGACAAGACCCCTACTGATCCTGCACTACTACTGCTACATCAAATTCTTTAGTCACCACAGATCCAACCAACTTATATAGATTGTTCTCCATCCTCTGGCCCCTCATCACCACTATAGCACCTTTGAAGATATTGAGAACTCCACTCCTAGCATAACTGCTGAAGCTACAGTCACTCCGCTCCAGATAGCTCAGTGACATGAGTTTTTTCTTCAAATCTAGAACATGCTTCACATTTGTGAGAGTCTGCACCATCCCATCAAACATCCTCATCCGGATGCTTCCAATACCAGCAACTCTACATAGGTTATCATCTCCAAGTGTCACACTCTCCTCATCAATCTTGGTGTATGAGACAAACTAAGACCGATTTAGGGTGTAGTGATGTGAACAGGCTGAATCCAAGGTTCGTACATCTATGTATCTTTTGTGACCATCTGATACAACCAAGAGGTCATCCTCCATCTCACTATTAGCCACTATACTCAGCACATCAGATCCACTCTTTTCTCCCTTCTTATTCTTTCATTGCGTGTAATCACGCTTGAAGTGCCTGATCTCATTGCACTTGTAGCATCTTGCTTTCTTCCTATTCTTGCTCTTCCAAGACTTTGATCATCCCCTTGACTTGCCTCTCTCCTTTGATCTTCTAGGTCTCTCCCCCACGATCAAGCCCTCCTAGGGAATACCTTTCTTGGTCAACTTCTCCTACTGTTTGTTGGTTCGCAATACTAAGACCATGTCTTCATACTCTAGGGTCTCCTTACCATAGAGCATCATCATCACCAATGGATCATTGGATAAGGGCAACGAGCATAATAGAAGTAATGATTTATCTTCTTCCTCCATCTTCAC
Source organism: Cocos nucifera (assembly GCA_006176705.1). NCBI lineage: Eukaryota > Viridiplantae > Streptophyta > Magnoliopsida > Arecales > Arecaceae > Cocos > Cocos nucifera. Next base: position 14,268 of record QRFJ01004690.1, on the reverse strand, counting down.
TCTAATATTCAGCAACTCATTGCACGTCTAGTCAAATTTTTGGATGTGTCCTAAAATATCTCCACCTTCTTGCATCCGAAGGCTGAACAGTCTTTTCATTAACATCAACTTGTTGCACATATTCTTACCCATATACATGATTTGCAACTTCAACCACAAGCCTCTTGGGGTCCTCTTCTCTAAAATTGAATAGAGTGCCACATCCGACAAGCATCCTTTAATCACAAAGTAGGCCTTCTTTTCTAGAGACATCTACTAACGATTTGACATCCCTTCAGGCTTCTCTTCCAACGCATGGTCCAATTCAACTTAAACTAGAAGATCTTCCACACGAACTTTTCACATAAAAAAATTTCTTTTTCCATCGAACTTCTCAAAATCAACCTTCACGTTGCTTCCCACGACTGGATCCATGCCAAAAAAATGCAACACAAATCTAAGAAATTTTAGAAATATCTTGATAGTACCTTGCTGAATTTATAGCACCTGAAGATCTTCAACTTTCAAGCATCTTCTCCTCCTTCCATACAACCTGGCTCAATATCACTTGTTATGAATTATTTTCAGACCTGTGAAAACCCTTATACCTTCTACCAACTCTGAGAAAGCAAGTTGGAGATGATAGTAAAAAAGATAAAGATCAGATGATAAGAAGATGAGATGATGGTAAAGTGAGAAAGAGAGAAAGCCAAGGTTTTAGATAGAAAAGAGATTCAATTCATTCTCTTATCTATAATCTATATATAGAAAATATATATAGATACCTTGAGTCAACATGACTCAGTCCTAAAATGTTAGATGTGTGCCCTAGAAGTTAGATTGGCTAAACACTTGTAATACACTTCTAAGAATAATTTTATAATTTTGACTATAAATTAATAAAAGAATTATTTTCTATCATAGTATATATTTAAAGTATCTGTGATACGTTCCTTAAGTTAATAGTAATGACAATTCATTTTTTTCAAGAGCTAAAAATTTAAGACATGAATTTTCATAATTAACTCGTAAACTGCTCCCGACTGTAGGATCATCATGAGGAGGGTGATCGATCCAGAATGTTGGTGTACGATCGCTTTCTTAGAATAGATGTGTCTTGAGTCTACGATATGGACACACCGAAGCAAGAGTACTAGTACTCATTAGAGATTGAGGGCACTGAGCATGATCACCTCGAGTAGTCATAAGAAAGTCTATCTTCTCGTCGATGACTGACTTGATGCTACAGTGGTGTGTCTGGTTCTTTGACCTGAGGTGTATCGGTAGTTCTCCTTGAGGGTGTTATAGTTCGACTATACCATAACTCGATCTCTTAGCCATTCAAAATCCTAAGCTATATATTGGCTATAGCATGTTCATTATAGAAATTGGATTGCACCAATAGGAGTTCTATTTACCTCGGTAGGTGAGGAGTAGCCCTATGATAATCATGAGATTGAGTCCATAATCGAATGGTTAATTCATATGATGGATATTGAGTTTGATGAGTTCATCTTAACCCTAATCCTATCGGAACTTAAGATAGAAGAATCCAATCACACAGGTAGTTGCACTAAGAGATTTGCTTTCGGCTCTAATGGATTGCCACCATATACTACTAGGTGTCACTGATGGATTTTGGGAGCAATAAGAATGATTTAGATGATCGATCATTCTAATTATAAGAATCAAAAAAGTTCTGATCCATAGAAAGATATTTCGATGATATCGATGATAGAGATTGTGACATGACTCATTACCATACAAAACTAAACCAAACTAGATCACACAAATAAGGGTTTGGGTCTCGATTTCATAATTAGACTAACTCAATTTAATTGGTTTGAATTAGATCCAATTAGGTTCAAGAAAATCGTGCTGGTACATGATTGAGCCTAACATTCTCCTTTTGTAATCATTTTGGTTCATCTCGACTGAATCCAAATTTATTTGGGCTCACTCAAGAATCTTATCTTAGTCTAACTGGAGCTTGTCTAGATCAGAAAAGAATTATCTTAATTCATTAGATGGATTTAAGATAATACCTACCAATTTCAGTCACCTGCTAATTCTTATTTTTTCGACATAGGTCAATAGTTGACCTTGGACACTTGGACATAAGGCCATGTGACATGCACTTATTGGAGAGCATCTGGGGCTCTTATCCTACTGCTAAAAGAGGTAAGAGAGAAGGTGCACACCACGTTAGGCATGCGCCCCATATCGATAAGGGATGGAGTCCCATACAGATGGGACTCCAGGGTTTCTTGATGGGTTTAAATACCTAGGCACCAAAGAGTTTTGCTTTATCCAATCTTGGCACCACCTATATGAATTTTTGATGGACTCTTATCTGATTAGATCAGATGACATCATCCCATCAGTCAGATTTAGATTTGATTGAATGAAGGCCTTTGATTGGCTGGGATGATGTTGCACTGCATGGCGTAGTAGGGTCTATTTAAATCCTATCTGTGCCTAGGGTTAAGAAGTTTTGCATAATTCCTGTGCCCCAAGGCTACGTCTCTCTCTCTTCCACACCCCATCTGATCCACTCTCTCCTCTCTCCATTCCCAAAGAGTTGGGCATGGGTTCAAGTGTCATCCAAGGAAGAAAGACATCCAGATCCAGAAGAAGGCAACTCTACTGAAAGAGATGACTGCTGCTTCTTCAAAAGAAGTTTTGAAGAACTTCAAGATCAGATCCAGATCTAATTTTTGAAGAGTTGATTCAAAAGGAGAAGACCTCCAGCTCCTATCTGAGTGGACATCGATAGAGGTTAGGTGCGTGCGTGGCTCCTTCCAGAATCTTAGGAACAATCAGAATCATCATAAGATAATCTGATTATCAAAAATAAGATATAAAATTAAATTAAATTTTTAATTTTAATATTAGATCTTTAGGATCCGATCTGAGATATCTTAGATCTGATTAGGGTCATAGAAAATTTTTTTAAAATATTTCATAAGATCCAATCAGATCTGAACGATCCTATACCGAAAAAATAGGGTTTTTCCTTCAATTGGTATAAGAGCTGTATTTATAGTTCTTCAGATCTATTTTATATCTCAGTTATTTTTATTTAAGATCTAATATTAAATAATTTTAGATGTCATATCAGATATGATTACATCTAAAATAAAAAAACTAAAATTAGAATGATTTAGATCTACAATGTATGAGATGCATGACTAGACTAGATATAGAATAGTCCTATGTGTAGTCTAGCATAATCATATTTTTAATTTGATTAAAAATAATTTTAGATATAATTAATTTTTATTTTTTTAAAATTATAATTATTATAATAAGATCTAAAAAATAGAAAATAGAGTTTTAATTTTTTCATATGAAATATGAAAGATACATACTTAGATTAGTTATAGAATAGTTCTATAAAATATCTAAAATAATTTTATTTTTTAAATTTAATATATGATATTTTAGATCTAAAAGCATGCATGTTTAATTTAGTTATGATACATGAGATGTATGCAAAATATGTATAAGTTAGATCATTATTTGTATATGCGACGTATGATTTAGATCTAACTAGTTTTGTTATAAAAAATATATTTCTAATTAAGACATTCTCTTTGACCGTCCGATCATAAGAACAAAGTAAGATTTAAAGGCCCTCTCCTCCCATTTGATGGAGTATTCTTATGATGTGTAGGGGTGCTGTGCGTTCATTTTTAATAAAAAATCAGAACTTATTTTTCTACAAAATACTAGATCCTAAAATCCTAGGATTTTATTACATATTTTATTCATGAACCTAAAACTTAATTAAAAATTAAGATTATAAAATTAATTAGATCTAAAAATTATGAATTTTAAGATTTAAGATATATTCATAAAATTGGATTCGGGCTTGGGTTGCTCAATTAGATCTAGTGGTTGATCAAACCAAATCAAGAGTTGGCTAGGTGGGATCAAAGAAAGCTTAGATTTGATCAGCCTAATAGAATTAAATTTGTGTCAAGATAGAATCATATTGAGATATGACTCAATCAAGTCAAGACCTAATTTGGCTCTATTAGATGTGTGCCCTAGAAGTCAGATTGGTTAACACTTGTAATACACTTCCAAGAGCAATTTTATAATTTTAATTATAAATTAATAAAAAAATTATTTTCTATCATAGTGTATATTTAAAGTATCTGTGATACATCCTTTGAGTTAATGGTAATAACAGTTCATATTTTTAAGTATTGAAAATTTAAGATATGAATTTTTATAATTAACTCATAAACTGCTCTCGACCATAGGATCATCACGAGGATGGTGATCGATCCAGAAGGTTGGTGTACGATCACTTTCTTAGGATAGATATATCTTGAGTCTATGGTGTGGAGATATCAGAGTGAGAGTATATATACTCGTTAGAAAACGAGGACACTGAACGTGACCACCTCGAGTAGTCATAAGGAAGTCTACCTTCTCGTCGATGACTGACTCGATGCTACAGTGATGCGTCTGATTTTTTGATCTGAGGTACATCGATAGTTCATCTTGAGGGCATTATAGTTTGACTACACCATAACTCGATCTCCTAGTCATTCAAAATCATAAGGTGTATGTTGGCCATAGCATGTTCATTGTAGGAATTGGATTGCACCAATAGGAGATCTATCTACCTCGGTAGATGAGGAGTAGCCCTATGATAATCATGAGATTAAGTCCATAAGCCCATGGCCATGGCAGTGTGAATATGACAGAAAGAGTTTCTATTAGGATTTAATAGAGGACTCGAATCAAATGATTAATTCATATGACTAATATTGGGTTTGACGAATTCATCTTAACCCTAATCCAGTCGGAGCTCAAGATAGAAGAATCCAATCATATAGGTAGCTACACCAAGAGGTTTGCTTTCAGTTCTGATGGGTTGCCACCATATACTACTTGGTGTCATTGGTGGATTTTGGGAGGAATTAGACTGATTTAGATGATCGATCATTCTAATTGTATGAATCAAAAAAGTTTTGATCCATTAAAAGGTATTTTGATAATGTCGATGATAGAGATCATGACATGTCTTATTATCATATGGAACTAAACCTAACTGGATCACACAAATAAGGGTTTGGGTTTGGATGTCATCAATTCAACTAACCAAGTTCAATTGATTTGGATTAGATCTGATTAGGTTCAAGAAAATCATACTAATACATGATTGAGCTTAACATTCTCCTTTTTGTAATCACTTATGTTCATCTCGACTGAGCCAAATTTGTTTGGGCTCACTCAAAAATCTTATCTTAGTCTGAATGGAGCTTGTGTAGATCAGAAAAGGATTGTCTTAATTTATTAGATGAATTTAAGACAACACCTATTAATTCCTATCACCTGCTAATTTTTGTTTTTGAACATAGGTCAACTATTGACCCTGAACACCTGGACATGGGGCCATGTGTCATGCACCTATAGGAAAGCATCTAGGGCTCTTGTCCCCTACTAAATGATGCAAGAGAGAGGGTGCATGCCACCCTAGATGTGCGCCCCATGTGGATAAAAGATGGAGTCCCATACAGATGGGACTCCAGGATGTTTTGATAGGTTTAAACACCTAGGCGCCAAATAAATTTGGTTTATCCAGTTGAAGCGCCACCTATGTGGATTTCAGAGGGGCTCTCATCTGATTGGATCAGATGACTTCATTCCATCAATCAAATTTTGATCCGATTGAGTGAAAGCCTCTGATTCGCCAGGATGATGTGGCATTACATGGCACAATAGGGTATATTTAAACCCTATCGGCGCCTAGGGTTGGTGTGCTTCTCCCATTCTCTATGCCGCAAGGGTACCAATATATATTCCATGCTATCTTCTGATTGTCTTTCTCTCCTCTCCATGCCTAAGGTGTTGGGCAAAGGTTCATGTGCGATCCGAGGAAGAAAGGCGCCCAGATTAAGAAGAAGACAACACTGCTGAAAGAGACAACCGCTGTCTTTTGCAGATTAAGAAGAAGAGAACACTACTGAAAGAGATGACCGCTGCCTCTTCAAAAGAGTTTTGAAGAACTTCAAGATCAAATTCAGATCTAATTTTTAAAGTATAGATTTAAAAAGAGAAGACCTTCAGATCCTACCCAAGTGGATACTGGTAGAGGCCAGACGCTTGCGTGGCTCCTTCCAGAATCTCAGGACAGATCAAAATCATCTCAGGATAATTTGATTATCCAAATATGAGGTACAAAATTAAATTAGATTTAATTCTATTTTTGAACTTAATATCAAATCTTATAAAATTACATTCGAGATTTCTCAGATCTGATTATGATCTGAGAAAAATTTTTTGAAATATTTTTTCAGATCTAATTAGATCGAACAATCCTGTGCCACGAAATAAAATTTTTCCTTCAACTGGTATCAGAGCTGCATTGGCAGTTCTGAAGCTCTATCTTAGATTTGATTTTATTTTTGATTATAATTTGATATTAAAAGATTTTAGATGTCACATCAGATGTGATTAGATCTAAAATTAAAAAATTAAAAAAATTAAATCATTTAGATCTAATATATATGAGATGCATGACTAGACTAGGTATAGAATAGTTCTGTATGTAGTCTAGTATGATCATATATTTAATTTTATTAAATATAATTTTAGATCTATTTATTTTTTTTTTTATTTTATAATTATTATAATCAGATCTAAAATTAAAAAATAATTTTTTTTAATTTTTGATTTATTTATATAAGATATGAAAGATGCATGCTTAGACTAGTCAAGAATAGTTCTATAAGATGTCTAGAATAGTTTTATATTTGATATGATCAAATTTAAAATTTTATTTTTTAGAATTAATATAAGATATTTTAGATATCAAAGTATGCATATTATTTTTTTTATGATACATAAGATGTTTGCAAAATATGTATTAGTTAGATCATTAATTGTATATGCGATATATGAACTAGATCTAACTAGTTGATAAAAATTAACTATTAAGACTTTATTTGAAATTATAAGATCCCAGTTTTGGTGGGTGAGCAATTATTATCATAATAATGACTTTTTTTTCATGTAAATTGATGCGTGCTAATTTATAGCTATGGCAAGTGCACCAGTCGATCAAGTAATAAAGTGAATGAGTAGAGTATCGTCCCTAGAGGATTGGAAAAATAAGTACTGAAAAGCTCTTTCCTATGCTTTATTTAGAAGATCGATTTATGAGAATAAGAAATTAAAAAAAAAAATAAAAAATAATTAAAAGTTTTTAATTAAATAGAGAGAGTGTAAATTATTAGGGTTTTAAATTCAAGAGCAATGGATTACTAAGGCAATCGGTTCACCAACTCAGTCAATACAATATTCAGATTTTTAGATTAATTTTATTTCATGTGACGGTGGAGTCTCCTAATTTATTCACTACCCTTTGGTCCAGGCATAGCAAAACTATTAATATTTATTAATTATCCTTTGGTCCAGGTGTAATTTAAATAAATATTAATGCATTAGGTTTTGTGAAACCCTCTAATTAAAATACGCTGCGTCCAAAGCGCACTAAAATTTCCTGCATGCATATGAATTCTAATTTGATTCATAATACAAGGTATATAATCAAGAAGCATTAACATAGATGTACTTGGTCCGTAACATCTATGTTCATCAGATCAATTAGAAGATGGCCAGTAATCTAAAAGCATTAAGATCAGATTTATATACTCCTCATGAATAAAATTTAAAAATAAATCATACTGAATATTGCATCAAAAGAGTGGCTACACCTTAGCCTTAGTAAAATAAAATTTAGTTCATGATAACAAAGTTCAAAAATAGCAAATAAAATAAAAAGCATGAAGAAATTAGACTGTTTGATTGCTGAAATTGATTGTCTGCTGCTCTTGATGTGGAGAACTTGGCGAAGAAGAAGAGGCTCCTTGATCGATGTCTTGATCGTCGAAGAAAAATCAAAAAAAAATCCTTTTTTTGATTTTCTCATAAATCACTTTTCTTTTATCTCTCTCCTCTCTCTTTCTCTCTCTCTTTCTCCCTCTCTCTCTTTCTCCCCGTCTCTCTCTTTGTCTCTCTCTTTTTTTTTTCTGATTCTCTCTCTTCTCTTCTTTTCTTTTTTTTCACGACAACAACATACTTTTTATAGATAAAGAGTTTGATTTTTCCCCAAAATCCATCAAAAATTAGGTTTAAGACTCCCAAAATAACTCAAATTAAGATCTGGATAATTCTGACCGTTGGATGGTGATCAAACGGTCCAAAAACCACTCAAAAACCCCTTAAAATAACCCAGATCAAGTCGGATTTAATATCAGCCGTTGGATCAATCCATTGGATCGAATCTGGGCCGTCCGATCGCGTTGAAATAAGCCTTCAGACCTTTAGTTTTACGTCGGGATGAATCTCAGCCGTTGGATCTCGATCGGGAGCTGCGGATGCCATCCATCAGCGCCTTCTTCTCGTCCGTCCGATCAAGCTTCAGTGAAAACCGCCCGTTGGATCAGCCAGAATTCCCAAATTGCCCTCCGTGGACCGTGCGCGAGCCCGGTGTTGCATGGACCGCCGCATTCTTCAGCCAATCAGCGCGCCTTCTTGCTGTGAAATTCCCAAAATACCCTTCAGATGGTCCATCGTGCGCCACGAAAAATGCTGACGTCATCCTGACGTCAGCGTTGCGTCGGCTTTTTTTTTTTTAAATTCGATTCTGGGCTCGTTTGAAGTCCATTTTGCCTGAAATTTTTTCATCTGAACCAGAAAAATAAGATCTTCACATTGGTGGCCTTCTTTCCTACATAAGATTAATAAAAGTATCAATTTCTAATAAAATAGATTAATTTATTTTATAATTTAATACTTTTATTAGTATATTTTTACCACTTATCACACCCCCCAACTTAGTCATTGCTAGTCCCTTAGCAATGTTTTATTTAATACCATGTTTCAATAAGATTATCCATCACAAAGATAAAATCTAGGATTAAAGGTCAAAAAGTTTAGAAAATACTGCTAACTAAGCATTGAGCTTCAGAAGCAAATTTTTCAGTCAATACAATTAAAAACTTTCTTAGAGTACATCAAAGATCTATAGCACTTGTGTTCGTGATGACTAACTTTAGCATTTCAGTATTAAATTAAAAGAACAAAAGTATCCTCTCTTATCACCTATTTTGGTCAATTTTCTATACATTCTCAATTTTATACTCATGAATTAAGGTAGCTTTCACACTGCCTTTTCTTTTCTTTTTTTTTTTTTTTTTTACTGTGCTGAGCATCCTGGCCTTTCCTTCACCATTTTACGTGAATTTTCACACTTGACCTAGGTGCAGAGACCCAGTTACTAGGCTTTGGGCAATCCACATATACTCTATCTTTTGCACTTTATTTATAGGCAGGTAGCTCTTTCCTTAAATTCAAGTTTCTTTGATTAGAATGTATATTAATTACCAATTTTTCAGTGATAATTGAATCCTCAGTTGGCCTTATAATCAATACCTACTTTGCCTTGTTAGTGTGCATGTGCAATAAAAAGTGCTAATAATCTTTTAATGACCTAAGTAGGCTGCTAAAAGTTGACCAACTAATCTACTTCTTTAACTCATTACATTCATTAGCAAATAATTCTATCTTTTATCACTTATCCAGTTTATCTTGCTCAAGATTTTCTTCTTGACACATGATTTTTTTTTTTTTTAATTAACTTATTCTACATTGTCTTAAAGGAGAAAGAAAAATAAAGGATGTAATAAAGGATAGGAAGGAATACACCTGATTTGGTTCAGTCTGGTTCTTTGGAGCTTTGAAATTTTGCTTGAGTTCTCATTGATTTTTCTGCAAAATTGAAAATACACACCAGAGCAGTAAAAGAGCAACAACAAATTACTGAAAAATAAAAGAAAAGAAAAATGATCAAAACTAAAAAGAAAAGAAACAACCTATCTAGTAGTTCTGATTTATAGTCTTCAGCTTGACTTTCTTTGAGTTCTAAAGTGGATCAATCCTGGTGCCACTTCAATTGGAATACTTTCATGTTTGATCGAGTCCTTCTTTCAATTTGACATTGCTCGCTTTTATAGTCTCAAACCTATTTTCTACAGAATTCTCATATAATGGATTGTCAATAATATCAATTAGAAAATAAGTTTGATTATCATCAGGATGTTTAGTATCTTTGAAAACATTAAAAGTAACTTGTTCATCTTGGACTCTAAGAATTAATTTTTCTTGTTGAACATCTATTAAAGCTCCTCCAGTAGCTAAAAAGGGTCTCCCTAAAATAAGGGGTACATCATAATCTTCTTCCATATCAAGAACAATAAAATCAACAGGAAAAATAAACTTGTTTACCTTTACCAAGACATCCTCCACTATACCTCTTGGATATTTAATGGATCTATCGGCTAATTGAAGAGTAATAGTGGTAGGCTTTGGTTCTCCTAGACCCAGCTTCCTGAAAATAGAAAAAGGCATGAGATTAATGCTTGCTCCTAAATCACATAAAACTTTATCAAAACTACAATCACCAATAATGCAGGGGATAGTAAAACTCCCTGGATCTTTTAACTTCTGTGGTAATTTATTTTGAAGTATTGCTGAGCATTCTTCATTCAAATTTATTCTCTCATGCTCCTTCAGCTTTTTCTTATTTGTTAAGATTTCTTTGAGAAACTTGGCATACCTGGGCATTTGAGTAATAGCATCTACAAAAGGAATATTAATATGTAAATTCTTTAAAATTTTGAAAAAGTTAGAAAATTTCTTATCTGGATGCTGTATTTGTCTCTCTGGGAATGGTAGTGGCGGCACGTAGGGCTTCACATTTGGATCAGCAAATCGTATACCTGGAGACCATCCATCTGCTGGTTGTTTTGGTGACTGACGAATTTTGAGTTGATGGTTCCTTATTTGTAGTTGGCTCTTCAGTCTCATTCTTCTGATGTGGCTCCTCCAGCTTTGTACCACTTCTTAGGGTGATAGCATTGACTTGCTCCCTTGGATTTGTCTCCGTATTGCTTGGCAAGGATCCTTGAGGTCTCTCGGAGATTATCTTAGCCATTTGACCTATTTGCATCTCCAAGTTTCGAATTGCTGCTGTTTGGTCCTGCCTAAGTTTGGCTTCCAAATTTTTTATAGTTGCTTCTTGGTTTTGCATAAATTTGACCATCAGCTCTTCCATGTTGGACTTCTTTTCAGGTACTTGGAATCCCGGGGGTGGCTGTTGTGCTGCATTTTGATTGCTCCATGAGAAATTTGGGTGCTGCCTCCACCCTTGATTGTATGTGTTGGAGTAGGGATTGTTTTGTTGCGGCCTGAAAAAATTACCAATATAATTAGCTGTATCAGTTGTTTTAGCAAAAGGATTACCTGTCTGGCAATTGCTCGTATCGTGTCCTCCTCCACACAGGTCACAAGTAATGCTCTGAACATGCATAGCTGTTCCCTTTAAGTTGTTGACTTCGGCTCTAAGGGCTGCAATTTCAGCTAGTAAAGTTGGCACGCAATCTACTCCCTGCACAGCTGCTAGTCTTTTTGGCATCATGCGCTCTGTCTGCCATTGATAGCTATTTGATGCCATCTCATCGATCAGATCGAAGGCTTCTTCCTCCATTTTTTCGATTAATGGTTCCTCCTGCTGCTGCATCAATCATAGAATCGATTAGTAGGAGATAAACCATTATAGAAAGTTTGTACCTGAAGCCATACGGGATAGTTGATGATGTGGACATCTCCTCAGCAGTTCCTTGAAATGCTCCCAAGCCTCATATAGTGTCTCCATGTCCATCTGCATAAAAGAAGTGATATCGTTGCGCATCTTAGCAGTTCTTGGAAGGTGGAAAGTACTTGGCTAAGAATTTTTGGGCTAGGACATCCCAAGTTGTGATAGAACCTGCAGGAAGAGAATGAAGCCAATTTTTAGCTTTATCCCATAAAGAGAAAGGAAATAACCTTAATCTAATAGCATCATCCGACACCCCATTAATTTTAAAAGTATCGCAAAGTTCAAGAAAATTAGAAATATGGGCATTCGGATCATCATGCATGTGTCCACTGAATTGGACAGTTGATTGAATCATCTGGATCATCGTCGATTTTATTTCGAAGTTGTTTGCTCGTACAGGCGGTCTCCTGATGCTCGAAGCTGCATCGGCTACAGATGGTGTGATGTAATCATTTAATGGATGATGTACTGGTCGAATAGCTTCATGCTGTCCTTCAGTCGCCATATCCACTCCTAGATTGATGTCGTTAGGATCTTCAGCTGCCATGTTTCTCTCTTGTTGTAGTCTTCTAATGGTTCTTTCAATTTCTGGATCTAAAGGTAGTAAGTTACTATGTCCAGTACGTGTCATGCACTAAATTTTTTTTTTTTAATAATAAAAATTAAAAATAAATTTCTAAAGTAAAGCTAGGATCAAAATTTTAATATTATTTTAGACACAATCCCCGGCAACGGTGCCAAAAACTTGATGCGTGCTAATTTATAGCTATGGCAAGTGCACCAGTCGATCAAGTAATAAAGTGAATGAGTAGAGTATCGTCCCTAGAGGATTGGAAAATAAGTACTGAAAAGCTCTTTCCTATGCTTTATTTAGAAGATCGATTTATGAGAATAAGAAATTAAAGAAAAAAAAAAAAATAATTAAAAGTTTTTAATTAAATAGAGAGAGTGTAAATTATTAGGGTTTTAAATTCAAGAGCAATGGATTACTAAGGCAATCGGTTCACCAACTCAGTCAATACAATATTCAGATTTTTAGATTAATTTTATTTCATGTGACGGTGGAGTCTCCTAATTTATTCACTATCCTTTGGTCCAGGCATAGCAAAACTATTAATATTTATTAATTATCCTTTGGTCCAGGTGTAATTTAAATAAATATTAATGCATTAGGTTTTGTGAAACCCTCTAATTAAAATACGCTGCGTCCAAAGCGCACTAAAATTTCCCGCATGCATATGAATTCTAATTTGATTCATAATACAAGGTATATAATCAAGAAGCATTAACATAGATGTACTTGGTCCGTAACATCTATGTTCATCAGATCAATTAGAAGATGGCCAGTAATCTAAAAGCATTAAGATCAGATTTATATACTCCTCATGAATAAAATTTAAAAATAAATCATACTGAATATTGCATCAAAAGAGTGGCTACACCTTAGCCTTAGTAAAATAAAATTTAGTTCATGATAACAAAGTTCAAAAATAGCAAATAAAATAAAAAGCATAGAGAAATTAGACTGTTTGATTGCTGAAATTGATTGTCTGCTGCTCTTGATGTGGAGAACTTGGCGAAGAAGAAGAGGCTCCTTGATCGATGTCTTGATCGTCGAAGAAAAATCAAAAACCCTTTTTGATTTTCTCACAAATCACTTTTTTTTTTATCTCTCTCCTCTCTCTTTCTCTCTCTCTTTCTCCCTCTCTCTCTTTCTCCCCGTCTCTCTCTTTGTCTCTCTCTAATTTCTTTTTTTTCACGACAACCATAGGTTTTTATAGATAAAGAATTTGATTTTCCCCCAAAATCCATCAAAAACTAGGTTTAAGACTCCCAAAACAACTCAAATTAAGATCTGGATAATTCTGGCCGTTGGATGGTGATCAAACGGTCCAAAAACCACTCAAAAACCCCTTAAAATAACCCAGATCAAGTCGGATTTAATATCAGCCGTTGGATCAACCGTTGGATCAAATCTGGGCCGTCCGATCGCGTTGAAATAAGCCTTCAGATCTTTAGTTTTACGTCGGGATGAATCTCAGCCGTTGGATCTCGATCGGGAGCTATGGATGCCATCCATCAGCGCCTTCTTTTCGGCCGTCCGATCAAGCTTCAGTGAAAACCGCCCGTTGGATCAGCCAGAATTCCCAAATTGCCCTCCGTGGACCGTGCGCGAGCCCGGTGTTGCATGGACCGCCGCGTTCTTCAGCCAATCAGAGCGCACCTCTTGCTGTGAAATTCCCAAAATACCCTTCAGATGGTCCATCGTGCGCCGCGAAAAATGCTGACGTCATCCTGACGTCAGCGTTGCATCGGCATTTTTTTTTTTTTTTTGAAATTCGATTCTGGGCTCGTTTGAAGTTTTGCCTGAAATTTTTTCATCTGAACCAGAAAAATAAGATCTTCACATTGGTGGCCTTCTTTCCTACATAAGATTAATAAAAGTATCAATTTCTAATAAAATAGATTAATTTATTTTATAATTTAATACTTTTATTAGTATATTTTTCCACTTATCGGTATTACAATGGCCATTCTGGCTAGGCACATATATCTACATCTTGGAGCTGAAACATACCGATTTGATAGAACAATCAAAACGTATGGCT